>BQNB010081097.1:5146-29730 GCA_026074375.1 Tanacetum coccineum
ATAATAATGGCTAATACCCGAAGGTATTAGCCTTCAAACGTCATAATAAATACAAGAGTAATAATGTAGCCAAGGTAAACTAATCGTGTTAACGAATAATACCAAAAACTGAACGATTACTAAAGTATAAGAATTACATGATGTCTCCTATTGAATGAATTGTGTTGCTCGACCTCTTCTGCTCTTATTCCCTTTTGAAAATCAACTTTTGTGGTTTAGGTATCGAGAATATGATTTAGCACACTTAAAACTCGTTTTGGAGTTTTCTATTTATAATGTCTGGAAGTCGGTTCAATACGGCGTATCTAATGGGTTGGATACGGCGTATTAGGGATTTCTTAGAGTAGGGACCACGTTTGATATCTTCTAGAATATTATATTGGTTCCATATATTGAATACGGCGTATTGAGTCCTATGGATACGGCGTATTGATCTTTAATCTTTTGTGGTCTTTGGTGAGTGCAGGCACGGATACGTCGTATCTTCTTGATGGATACGACGTATTGGTCTTCAGAATAGTAATCTTCAAAATATCTTTATTTAAGCTCCAGAATGCGCGCCTTTTGCTATGTTTCACCAATTACTCCATAATTACTGCAATTCTCAAATATAAACGATTAAGTAACAATTCTTTGCAATAACTATACAAAATGGGTTAATATCATGGGATAAACGATGCTATAAAATAGACATTATTTTATGTCATCATCTACAACATAAAAACCTATCTTCGACGGAATACTTTCTATTTTAAAATGAAGCAACTTTCTAAAACCTAATTGTTCCAGATAAGACTTCTGTACTGGTGATAGTTGGGATATGGAATTGAAGAATGCCCTTGGGCTATTTCTTGTATGGAATATATATATATTAGTCCCAACACCTTTGTTTTTTTTGGATGTACTCTTTTTTCATGTTTTCTTTTTTTCCATACCTCATTTCCTGAAATTGATTTATATGAAACAAATAAATAAAATATTAAAAATCTGTTTTATTGACACATCTAGTTTTTTTATTTGAACAAAAACTTACCAATTGTCTTATCCATCTTTCTTTTTTTGTTATTGGTATGTGCTTAATTACACATACCTTTTTCCATTAAAAACGGACTTAAATGACCAAAAACAAACAAAAACTGCCAAATATATGTTTGTTTTGCATTTGTGTTGTGCATGAAACGGATATTCACAAAAGGACGAAAAATAAAGCCAAAAACAACAAACTGATCACGGAATGGAAAAGTGTGTGAAGACAAAGCCAAATCGAAGCCAAAAGTCAATCAAGTCCTCCTCATTCGCGAAAACCCAGAGGTTAATCATTAGTGAGAGGAAGTAAATTGTTGTTAATAAAAAAAAAAAAACAAATAGATTAATGCTTAAAGTACAAGTTGCAGACACTTATTTTCTCGACCGTATATTATGACAAAGACACAACATTTACAATGTCTTGATCATGATACAAAAAAACAAACAACCTAAGTTGGCGTTCCCATAACGCTAAACTCCCTAATTCATCTCCAAAACTTTACATACTCCTACAAGCAAGTGGCGATATCTGTTCCACTTTATACAACACTCTACATCGTTGATTTTTGTCGACGTATCAACGAATAATCGATCCTTCGTATAATTCCTTCGGTAATTCTCTTTCGTGAAACGATTATCTTCAAACTTTCTTTCTCTCTTTTTTTTTCTTGCAAATTTTCTCTCTTTTTTCATTTTTTTTCAACAACTAAAATTTCATTCTCGTGTATTTTCACCATCATCACGATCATAATATTCCGGATAATTCTCGGTAATCTTTCGTCTCATTCTTCGGATTCATTCACACCATTAAATTGTGAATGTAGTAAAATCACATGAGCTTTGACTACTAATATACATTCCCATTTGCAATGTGCAAATTTCCAACGCAAAACCCAAAAATATAAAATGAACGTGACTCGGAAATACAGACTTACACTTTTAAGCAACTATCAACTTGTAAATTAAACTTTAATCTAACAGGTAGGTTAAGGTGTAAGGTTGTAACGAAACCAAATAATTGGTGTAAATACCTAAAGGAATTGGCTCAACGGTTATTCTAGGGAACATCACACTAAAGATAGATGGAAGGGTTTAAACTGGAGTATAACTACCGTTGTAGTTTTAGTTAATAAAACAACATGTATAGGCGATTCGGATGTAATCTTAAAGATTTACCAATTTAAAAAACAAGTTACTAACTCCCAATTTAAATCCATAATACTCCTTATTGTGGTCTCGAATAGATATACCAAGCCAAGTTCTAAAGTCTACAACATCACCGGCACACTCATATTTTGTGAAATTTAGGTAAACATTTGGAAACAGAAAAAGGTTAAATCCTCACAATATCTATCAAGGGTTATTGTGTGCGGGTTATGTACTGTAATTTCACAAAAGTATCTTGAATTTTATTTTAAATTGAGCATAATTTAAGCCTTTTATATTGTGAAAAATTATAATTCAATTAAACAAATCTAATTCCATCACCCCCACTTTAATTATCCAACGTCCTCGTTGTATTAAAAAAATATAAAATATTAAACACATGAATTAAAAGAATTAGATTAGAATGAAAAAACCCCATGATATTTGCTCGGTAGATTCTCCAAGTTGCGTTTATGAGCAAGATCGTGTGTTGAACAACCGTCTTGAGGTTTCAAGACTCCAACACTTTAAGATTTCCAGATTTGTAAATTCTCTACCAATATTCGTCAAAATTCCTTCACGAGGTCCTGTGTAAAATATAGGAAAAACAGGTGTATTCCTATCTTGGTATCTACGGTTAATTTAAACTAAATTAAAACAAACTAAATACGGGTCAGACTGTGGATACGGTGTATCAAGTAGATGAACGGCGTATTCGCAGAATTGACAATAATTTTTTTTAAAGTGCATGAAAAATAAAGACTGATAACGTCTATACATGCTATACGCCGAAGGGTAAATGGGCGGCTACTCCGTATTGAAGTCTGGGTAACGAGACTCGATAACAAAATTAAAATACCATTTCGGGTTTTCCACCTGGAAGCACTTTGTTTACAACGAAGTCCTTAAGTTAGACTTATTCTCACTTCTCTTACTTCTTCACTTTGGCTCTAAGTCACCATCCGTATCCTCGTAACCATAATCCGAAAGATTTCTTGGTAAGCTTGGCACGCATCTCTTCTCGTCATAATAAGATCATCGTATTCGTCTTCTTTTACAGCAACATACTCTTCATCATCATTGAACGAATATTTAATCATCATATATTTCCTTATGTTGCATACCGGTGGCTCATGATGTAATAAGCAATTGAGTTTCAAACCTTGTTTCAAAAGTTGATTTTGGAAGCTTATTAGTTGTAGTATAAGCTTGCATAAGCTATTTCTCCACAAGGATCCAAGAGCTTATTGAAAAATAAGCTCAAAGATCCCTGTAGGGACTGTTTGGTTTTAAGTTTTCTATAAGTGCTTATTTTGAATTTCTAGCTTATGGCTTGTTCTTTGTGCTTATTCTTGTTCATTTAGCTCTTTAGGTTAGTATTAGCTTATTAGTAGCTTAATTTGTCATAAACTTTGCTTATTGTGGTCTTTTAGATTATTAGTTTTAAAAAAAGAACCAAAAAAATAAAGTTAAGTGTTTCTGTCGAGTTATAAGTTGTTTAAAAGCTTATTTAGGGCTTTTCATAAAAAGTTTTTTTTTATTAAAAATGCTTATTTTTAGCTTTTCTAAAACTTTACTTTTATAAGTTTTCAAAAAAAAAAGGGAAGGTGGAAATCGGGGGTGAGCAAGACTCGAACCCCCGACCTCAACACCCTTTACCCTTTTATAACACACAACACACACTCCACTACCAACAAGCCCTGGGGTCTTTTTCGTTATATGATTACAAAATTTAATATTTGTACTCATTTTCCCTTTTAAGCTTTATAAGCTGTTTTAGCTTATTCCGAAGCTTATTCATTAAGCTGTGACCATAAGCTTATTTTTCCTAGGATTCTCATCACATTTAGGACTTTTTGGGAATTTTTCGTAATTTTTCATTATCGTTTGTTATTTTTAAACATTTAATTTAGTTTAAAACTTTAAAAATTCATAAAAAATACAAAAATAATCAAAAAAATAATTTTCTTTTTTCTAAAATTTTCTTTTATCACAAAGTTTCTAGGAAAATTAGTTTTGCTTTCGTAGGGTTTAATTTGCAAAATTTCTATTTTTAAAGAACGAGATTCATTCCCATTTACATTTTTCATGTTTTAAAGCTCATTTCAATTCCGTTTTTGTTCTAGTTTTCTTTAAACTTACTTTTTAGTCAATTAGAGTCTATTTAAAAAGAAAAATTCATTTTAGGTTTAATTTTGGAAATTTAGGGTTTTTAATTGCAATTTAAGGTTCTCGTTTTGCGTTTTTAGTTAAAGTTTAATTTCCCGTATTTGTTTTCGTGTTTAATTGTTATCATTTGCTTATTTTAAATTGTAGAAGTAGATAATCAAATCAACCTTTGTTTCCAATTCAAATCATTGTCCGAACATCAAACGTGGTTTCAATTTCACAAATCGTTGGGGAATAACGACCCGGGAATCATACTTCCCGGTTAATATACGTATTATATTATATATATTTGTGAAGATTTTTCCTTTTTACCTTTGTCCTCAAGGGTAATTTGGTAATTTTCCATCATATTATATATTTTATTATTACGTGTGTGATTTCTACCAATCACGCACCAAAGATAGAAAATGACACAAGACTCGGGAAATACAGACTTTACACTTTAAGAAACTAGCAACTGTAAATTCAACTTAATCTAACAGGGTAGGTTAAGGTGTAAGGGTGTAACGAAACAAATAATTGGTGTAAATTCCTAAAGGATTGGCTCTACGGGTTGTTCTAGTGGATCATCACTCTAAAGATGAGAGGGGAAGGGTTTAAATTGGAGGTTAACTAACCGGTGTAGTTAGTTAATAAACAATATGTATAGGCGATTTGGTTGTAATCCTAAGACTTACCAATTTAAACAAGTTACTCTAATTAAATCCATAATACTCATTATTGTGGTCTCGAATAGATATACCAAGCCAAGTTCTAAAGTCTACAACATCACCGGCACACTCATATTTTGTGGAATTTGGGTAAACATTTAGAAACGGAAAGGTTAAATCCTCACAATATCTATCAAGGGTTATTGTGTGCAGGTTATGTAACATGTAATTTCACAAAAGTATGCTTGAAAAAAATTAAATTTGAGCATAAATTAAGCCTTTTATTGTGAAAATTTAGGACAAGTAAACATTTTAATCCCATCCCCCCACTTGAATTATACAATATCCTCGTTGTACATGTAAAACATTAAATACGGGAATTTAAAAAGAATTAGAATGAGAAACTCCCCTGATATTTGCTCGGTAGATTCTCCAATTTGTGTTTATGAGCAAGATCATATGTTGAACAGCCGTCTTGAGGTTTCAAGACTCCAACACTTCAAAATTTCTAGATTTGTAAATTCTCCACTAATATTCGTCGATATTTCCTTCACGAGGTCCTGTGTAAAATATAAGAAAAACAGGTGCATTCCTATCTTGGTATCTACGGTTAATTTAAACTAAACTAAAACAAACTAAATACAGTTCAGACTGTGGATACGGCGTATTAAGTAGATGAATACGACTTATTCACAGAACTGACAATAATGTTTTTAAAGTGCATAAAAAATAAAGACTAATAACGTCCAGACATTCAATACGCCGTATGGTATGGGGCGGATACGCCGTATTTAAGTCTGGGAAGACAGACTCGATAACAAAATTAAATAACATTCCGGGTTGTCTCACAGGAAGCACTTTTGTTTACAGCGAAGTCTTTAAGTTAGACTTTTCTTCAGCTTCTCTTACTTCACGTTGCTCTAGTCACCATCCATCCTTCATCCATAATCTGAAAGATTTCTTGGTAAGCTTGGAACGCATCTCTTCTCGTCATAATAAGATCATCGTATTCGTCTTCTTTTACAGCAACATACTCTTCATCATCATTGAACAAATATTTAATCATCATATATTTCCTTATGTTGCATACAGGTGGCTCATGAATTTCACATAATTCTTTATTCCTATTATCTTCATGATTAATTTCATAAGCATCATCATAGTTTGTATATATGTTCCATTTTCTCTTGAGCTCGCAACGTGACTTATCATTGTTGATAACTCCATCCATGATAGCTTTATTTCTTAAAGCTTCTTCTTTAAGTTCACAATCATATAAAGCTTCGTACCATTCGTAATCCTGATAATGGACTTGGTTTTCAATAATGTAAGTTCCAGGTAAATTTCCTCCAGTACAGTAACCATCTTCTTTCCAGCTACACGTTGGCCATTCCGAACACCCAGTTTTATAGTTGAAAGGCTCGCAAGTATGTTTGACTGGTTTCGGCTCTGTCTAAACTCCAGTGTCAGTCTATGGTTTCTCATCAACCCATGGTACATCCTTATTCCTTTTGTAGATCCAATCATTTTTGTAGTCATCATAGGTCTTAAACCTCGTAATATCCTTTGTAAGTAGGTCCGGATCTACCTTGAGAAGATAATTAAATTCATTGAATGCTGAACAGATAGGTGTCTCAGAGTCAAATATATTAGTGTCGATTCTAAACACTTCAGCAATTTCATCTTCATCATTGGAAGATTCCTCATCAGTAAGCTCAACTTCATCATCTCCTCTGATCTAATAAATCCATAATGCTTTCATTGTATTTTGATTCATTGTCTTATAGTTGAAATTTTTTGATCTTAACCATTCAATAAATGCAACATCAGACGGATCATACCCCATATAATCATCAGTTTCATCCTCCAAATCATCATCCATTACAGAGTTACATGGGATGTTAGCAACTTTAACTTTATATGTGAATAAATCATTATCCATCCCGCTTAATCGGCTGACTTCCATGTTGAAAATTTTAAGTGATGTGTTGCAAGTGAGCGAAAAATCTTTGACCTTTACGTCCTTAATTTTCTCGAACTCTCCTTTGATAACCTTAGTCATTCTTACTAAAAAATATCCAGAAAATTATCAGTAGAACCAGCGGAGAAAGGTATGTAAAAAAAATTGGGCTTAAAATTCGAGAATGGAAAAGAATTTTATTAGAAGATCGATACGCCGTATCCAATGGAACTGGATACGCCGTATTAATCTGTTGGGATGAATACACTGTATTGGTCAGAGAACTGGATACGCCGTATTCAGTGGGATAGGATACGCCGTATTCAACTGTCGACCAGAACAATGTATTCAAGAAAAACAATTAAAAACTCAAACAATTAAGCACACAAATATACAAGCAAACAATTAAAGACAAATATACAAAATATATAGAATATACAAAAATATACACTAATCTAAAGTACACTAATCCTAAGGGTTAGATCTAAACTAATGTTAAAAACTAAAATATCAACATAAAAATCAAGATTAATTTTTACTCCCCGGCAACGGCGCCAAAAACTTGATGTGTAGTAGTGTAGGGTTGTTTTTTTATGATTCAAGTTTTAAATTTATGTTTTGCCGACTCAACCAAAAACAACACTTTAACGGGCAGTGTACCCGATCGGTAATAGTTTTATGGTAAGTAGGGTGTCGATCACTAAGAGCGAGGTTAAATCTATCAATTTAATTAATATCTTGGTTATCTAAACTATGTTATTTCTATTCTAATCCTATGTTAAACCTATGTCAGTCTAAATCCTAATTTTAATGGGAAAGGGGGGTTTTCAGCCTGAGAGACTGGCACAGTTTGGTTGGTGACTACAATCAATTCAAGAAACTGTTACCCACGTAAGCTAATTAACAAAAGATAAAAGAGCGATCGAACCTTATATTAGAAAACTGTATTAATCATTATTAATCCAATTAGAACGTTGGTTTGTTTATTTAGTGCAATGAATTCTTCTCTCGAGGTAGCATATCATTTTTAAGACTTAGGCGTTACATCATCCTAAGACCTAGACACATTAATTCTGTCACAATTAAAGCATCCACATAAAGCATCCTTATTTGCTGATTATAATCTATCTTAGGGATTAAAGCAATGGTGATCTTGTTAAACCCTAGCTCATAGAGACTTTACCCACTTACCGCTTAATGGCAGTAGTCCACTTGTCCAACTATCCAATGGAATCAGAACGTTATTTGTTGAATTATTCAGGTCACATGCTAGTCAACACGATCAATAAACCATTGGCAATATCCAATTAACTAGTTAAGCCCGAAGCGTATCCTAGACACAGACTTAGAAGGACAATATTTGTGTAACTATTATTCTAGGTGTATAAATTACTATATGGAGAGCTATCCCAGACTCTAGATCCGCTTGGTCCACTTAGCTAGATCTAGTTGAATGATAGGTCGCATACAAAAGCGCGTAAACAAGCATACAACGATAAATCAAGAAATCGATATAAACAAATACCAAACATTCAGATCTTCATAATAATGGCTAATACCTGAAGGTATTAGCCTTCAAACGTCATAATAAATACAAGAGTAACAATTTAGCCAAGGTAAACTAACCGAGTTAACGAATGATACCAAAAACTGAACGATTACTAAAGTATATGGAATATACCACGATGTCTCCGTATGAATTGGAATACGTTCCGACCTCTTCTCCTGCTCTTTTTTCTCTTTTGAAAAACCGACTTTTGTGGTTTAGGTTCGGAGAATATGATTTTAGGCAGCCCTAAAACTCATATTTTGATTTTTTATATTTAATAATGTTACAACTGCAAGAGCCTGTTGGAGAAAGATTTATTCATCCGAGTTCAGCACCGTGGGAGCACCGGTTGGTTGTTCGTGAAAAAGAAAGATGGGTCTTTTTTGAATGTGTATTGATTACTGCGAATTGAACAAGTTGACTATCAAGAATCATTATCCTCTTCCGAGAATCGACGATTTTTTGATCGATCAACTTCGAAGTTACGAGCGTGTATTCTAAGATCGATCTGTGATCAGGATATCACCAGCTTCGCATTAAAGAAGAGGACATTCCAATGACTGCATTTAGAACTTGGTATGGTCACTTTGAGTTCTAAGTGATGCCATTTGGACTGACAAATGCGACTGCTGTGTTTATGGACTTAATGAATCAAGTATGCAAGCCATATCTTGATAAGTTCGTCATTGTGTTCATCGAAGATATTTTGGTTTAGTCCAAGGACAAAGAAGAGCATGGAAAGCATTTGAAGATTATTTAGAGTTACTTAAGAAGGAGAGATTGTATGCCAAGTTTTCTAAGTGTGATTTTTGGCTATATTCGGTATAGTTTCTCGGTCATGTAATTGACAATAAAGGTGTGCATGTTGATCCTACCAAGATTGAGGCAATAAAGAATTGGGTTGCTCCAATGACGCCAACGAAGGTGTGGAAATTTCTTAGATTGGCTGGTTACTATCGAAGGTTTATTGAGGGTTTTTTTATGATTTCCAAGCCTCTGCTTACAATAGACTCAGAAAGATAAGAAATATGAGTGGGGTAGAGTAAGAAGAGAAGCATTATAGGACACTGAAGCAAAATTATGAAGTTGCACCCGATCATACGTTGCCCGAAGGAACGGAAGATTTCATGGTTTATTACGATGAGTCACTTAAGGGTTATGGAGCCGTGTTGATGCAACGGGAAAAGGTGATAGCATATGCTTCCCAACAATTAAAGACTCACGAAGAGAATTACACTACTCATGATTTGGAGTTGAGAGCCGTTGTTTTTGCTCTTAGGTTGTGGAGACATTATTTGTATGAAACAAAGTGTGTGGTTTTCACTGATCACAAAAGTCTCTAGTACATTCTTAATCAGAAAGAGCTCAACATGAGACAGCGAAGATGGATTGAGCTTCTAAGCGATTGTGATTGTGAAATCCGTTATCATCCTGGGAAAGCGAATGTAGTGGCTGACGCCTTGAGTCGGAAGGAAAAGATTAAGCCATTGCGTGTTCTAGATTTGATGATGACTGTTCACAATGATCTACCTAAGCAAATCCTTGAAGATCAAAAGGAAGCGATGAAGAAGAAGAATGTGAAATGCCCTTGGGCTATTTCTTGTATGGAATATATATATATATATTAGTCCCAACACCTTTGTTTTTTTTGGATGTACTCTTTTTTCATGTTTTCTTTTTTTCCATACCTCATTTCCTGAAATTGATTTATATGAAACAAATAAATAAAATATTAAAAATCTGTTTTATTGACACATCTAGTTTTTTATTTAAACAAAAACTTACCAATTGTCTTATCCATCTTTCTTTTTTTGTTATCTTTCCATCTTTCTCATCCTTAATTTTTTTAATTCCTGTTAGACATAAATGTAATGCGGTCAAAATACAGGTTAAGTAAATACATACGTTTCCTAAAAATGTTTATATATACGCACTTCCCATTTATACCTGAAGTTGATGGACCGGCATCTCTATTATCATCCTGAGTCTCGATACTATTTTCACTGCCTTCTTCCTCACTTAAATATTCGTCGACATCGATAGCTTCATCGATTGAGTTTTCTTTTATTACCGGCACTTTACACTTTAATCTGCCACTTCTCCGAATTCCTGAACGTATGCACACACTTTCAGTTTATTCACATCTAACTAATATGCAACACCCATCTAGTATGCACCACCAATCATTTTAGCAAAACACCTATTCACCACCCATTTTGCAAACATATATGAACCTACATTTCAGTCAATAACAAACAAATATTCACAACCCTTATTCCAAACACCCATTTCCCCCTGTTTTATTTATAATGAAATCTCAAATGCAGATCAAAACAACCAAAAATCCAAACAAACTTTTTCACTTATTTATACAAATATAACCACATAAATCAACCAAAGAAACACCCATCAACCAGTATAGTAACCCAAACACCCCTATCATGATATGATTTTGTTAAATAACCATAAATTTTTAATAAAACATAAAAAAAATAATTAAATCTTTATATAAATTACCTGAATAACACAAAATAACTAATAATTAAACAAAAAACACATATGTCCTCTGATAATTACACAATATCTTCTTTATATTGTTAATCGGATCTTCAAACACAAGAACTAGTAACTTTTATTTTCCCAGGTTCAATTATGCTTAAAAGTCTAATTAATCAAAAAAAAAAAAATTCAACATAATCAATTACAAACATAGTACGCATACCTTCCATGGATTGATGAATCGATTCTTTGTGGAATGCGTTCGCTTGTGTTCTTTGTTTAACCATGAACGATTATAAAAGGGGGGTTTGTTAGGTAGGATATTTATATTGATAACAATGAAATAAATCGTTTACCAGTTTTAATGAATTGTGAGATAGTAGTGGAGACATTATAGTAGTTATCATATCAATCTTTCCCGTAACTGTAGCTATGTGATATGCATGCATTTGAAAATGTTAAATGTTTAATTCCACTTTTGCCCTTATGCACCCATTTGCAGACATATAAATTTTTTCATTAATTACAAAAATGACATCTTGCATTGATATGCTGTATATCATGCATTATTATGAGTAAACATGCTGGTTCTGTAGGTTCTGTACAAAAAAGTTGTATTGAACGGTCCCCTATATTGTAACAACCCGAGTTTCAGGTCAACGTTTATTCCGAGCTATGATAATTATTTTACTACATAATTGATTTTAGTCGTTTATGCTATATAAGGTTTGGTGAAAATTTCTATTTATTGAGAAATTACAAGCCGTGATTGAGTTTCTATTCGTTTTTAGTGTCTGAGAAAGTTAGAAAAATTTATATTTTGCTCCGAGAGCGTGATTATTTTATTTTTTGTGTTTTATGGCTTTTCCCCGTGTTTTTGTAAAAAGGTGTCAAGAATCGAGATTTATGTGATTTAACATTTTATTAAATGTTTTAAAATAAATTTAGTGGGACGGAATAAAAATATTTACGAATGTGGTGTGACCCGAGCTTTTTGGCCGACTATAAAACAAAAGAAAATAACTTTGTACTAAATTTGGAGGACTATGAAGGATGGAGGGACTAAATGTGTTAAAGATACAAACTACTATTCTATAAATACCAACTCATACACACACATTTTATTTTTAGAAAAAAAAATTTCCTCCCTCCTTCTCCTTGTTCACGTCCGACCACCACCACCATCACACCACCACCGTCATCGATTTTCTGACATGCAATACGATCTAATTATATTTTCTTAATCCTCTCATCAAATCCTACATATCCCACTAAAAATATTACACATGAAATGAGTATTTTGTGAAGTAGAAAATGGATTGAGTTCTTGAAGTTTTGATCTCAAAAGGGTGTTTATTGAGGTTAGATTAGTTTATTTGCAAGTGGGTTTTGTTGAAAAGGTTTTGGTTTGGTGTTTGTGTTTGCGTCCGAACTCGAACCACAAGGGGAAGCCAAAACAAAATTTTCTTATAGCTTTTGCTGAGTCTATTTAGGTTATATTTCTTGTATGATTCTATTTGAGATATTGCGTGTTGTTATATATTATGTGTTATAGGATTCTAGTGCGCGAGAAGAGAATTATTACAATTATGTTTGATTATTAATTGAAGTTTGATGGTTTTGGTATACATAAATAGACTAGTTAAAGGTATTTTGATAGTTAGTTTAAGTCAAAAATGTCATTTTAAAGGGTTTTGCATTGACTAAGTTTGACCACCACGTAGCATGTCGAGAAATTTTTGAAATCTATTTTGAGCTTGATAAGATGATAGAGCTTGTTTTTACGAACGTTTTGATATAAAACGGGTCGCGTAACTCTTAACAACGAAGATTTTATGGCTAAATGAAGTTTGAAATTTTTTGGTGTAAAAGTCAACTACGAAGTTTGACTTTTGAAAGTCAAACTTGCATATACTTTTGAATATGGTTTATAATGAGCAAAGGGTTCGTAATGTTAGTTAATTAATGATGAAATATGAAGTTCAGATTATATTATCCTTACTTTCGACAACTTTCTAAAGATAGAAACTTTATGGTAAACGTAAAGGCGTTAAACACAATGTAAAGTTGATACACTTGTGGGTGCGTTGAAGTAAAATGTTTTGCGTCGCACTTAGAGATTGTAGTATATGATTGTACTATAAGTATAGTTATTAAATATATATACAAGTATGCATTTAATGAATTATTTTACTTTTAGTCACGTACCGCTATATATGTATTATATAGGTAGCGGTTGAGACGTGAAGTTGTTTGCACTTGTTGATTTGATTTGAATTGATTTTTTTTGTTAAGGTGAGTTATAGACCTCGCTTTTTTTAATCTTTTGAGTTGTTTTATAAACCGCGCGATTGGGATTCATGTTTGTTTATAAATAGAACCAAATATGATTATTTTGGTATGCTGGACCGATTTAATGAGAATGTTTCCGCATAAGTAGCTATTGTCGAAGTCCCTTATTTTATGAACCGTTAATTGCCTTGCGAGGTGAACACTAATGCATTAAATAGATCTATTGGGTTTGACAACCCCGTCCGGGTTTGAATCCTTGTGAACACCCTGTCAAACGGACATTTTGTATTTAGAAGTAGTAAGCATATGACAATAATACCTTGTTCTGGGGCAAATTGACATATGAAAAGATATATGTATTGTTAACGTTCGGTGTCATGAGCTTATTGCGTGAAAGAAAAGAGATGTTATACATTGTATTCGTTGCAATGTTTTCCCTATAACTAATTATGTGTTCAAAGATTATTACTTATTGATTATCTTAAACTCTATGAATTTCACTCAACAATTTTGTTGACGTTTTAAACATGTTTTTCCCAGGGTAACAAGGATGAAGGCAACGATGACGTGGAGGTGTCGTGCGTGTGATGATTTGGTGAAAGACTACTTGTGTGTTCCTTGTCTTTCAAAAATAATATCTTATTGTGTTTTAAAACAACATATTTAATTTGAAACAATTGTCTTTCAAATGTTGTAATGGTTGTGGTTACGATTCCCGTGGAGACCTAAACGCATTTTCTCTGAATAAATAATGGAACATATGTTTGTAAAACGTCTCATTTGTGTCGTTTTCTATTATCTTGGTGTATTATGCTATTTAGTAACAAGGACTATGAAGGATGGAGGGACTAAATGTGTTAAAGATACAAACTACTATTCTATAAATACCAACTCATACACACACATTTTATTTTTAGAAAAAAAAATTTCCTCCCTCCTTCTCCTTGTTCACGTCCGACCACCACCACCATCACACCACCACCGTCATCGATTTTCTGACATGCAATACGATCTAATTATATTTTCTTAATCCTCTCATCAAATCCTACATATCCCACTAAAAATATTACACATGCAATGAGTATTTTGGAAAGTAGAAATTGGGTTGAGTTCTTGAAGTTTTGATCTCAAAAGGGTGTTTATTGAGGTTAGATTAGTGTTATTTGCAAGTGGGTTTTGTTGAAAAGGTTTTGGTTTAGTGTTTGTGTTTGCGTCCGAACTCGAACCACAAAGGGAAGCCAAAACAAAATTTTCTTATAGCTTTGTGAGTATTATAGTTATATTCTTGTATGATTAATTTGATGATATTGCGTGTTATATATTATGTGTTATAGGATTCAAGTGCGGAAAATTATTACAAGTATGTTTGATTATTAATTGAAGTTTGATGGTTTTAGTATACATAAATAGACTAGTTAAACGTATTTTGATAGTTAGTTTAAGTCAAAATGTCATTTTAAAGAGTTTTGCATTGACTAAGTTTGACCAGAAAGTTTGACCGCCCCGTAGCGTATCGAGAAATTTTTGAAATCTATTTCGAGCTCGATAAGATGATAGAGCTTGTTTTTACGAACGTTTTGATATAAAACGGGTCGCCTAACTCTTAATAACGAAGATTTTACGGCTAAATGAAGTTTGGAATTTTTTGGTGTAAAAGTCAACTACGAAGTTTGACTTTTGAAAGTCAAACTTGCGTATACTTTTGAATATGGTTTATAATGAGCAAATGATTCGTAATTTTAGTTAATTAATGATGAAATATGAAGTTCGGATTATATTATCCTTACTTTCGACAACTTTCTAAAAATAGAAACTTTATGGTAAACGAAGCGTAACGCAACTGTAATTGTTGTACATTTGTGGGTGCGTCGAAGTAAAATGTTTTGCGTCGCACTTGAAGATTGTAGTATATGATTGTATATACGTAATAGTTATATAAATATATATACAAGTATGCATTATATGAATTATTTTACTTTTAGTCACGTACCGCTATATATGTATTATATAGGTCGCGGTTGAGACGTGAAGTTATTTGCACTTGTTGATTTGATTGAATTGGATTTTTTTGCTTAAGGTGAGTTCATAGCCTCGCTTTTAAATCTTTTGATTGTTTTATAAACCCGCGATGGGGATACATGTTTGTTTTATAAATCGAACACATATGATTTTATGGTATGCTGGACCCGATTATGAGAATGTTTCCGCATAAGTAGCTATTGTCGAAGTCCCTTATTTCATGAACCGTTAATTGCCTTGCGAGGTGAACACTAGTGCATTAAATAGATCTATTGGGTTTGACAACCCCGTCCGGGGTCTGAATCCTAGTGAACACCCTGTCAAACGGACGTTTTGTATTTAGAAGTAGTAAGCATATGACAATAATACCTTGTTCTGGGGCAAATTGACATATGAAAAGATATATGTATTGTTAACGTTCGGTGTCATGAGCTTATTGCGTGAAAGAAAAGAGATGTTATACATTGTATTCGTTGCAATGTTTTCCCGATAACTAATTATGTGTTCAAAGATTATTACTTATTGATTATCTTAAACTCTATGAATTTCACTCAACAATTTTGTTGACGTTTTAAACATGTTTTATCCCAGGTAACCAAGGATGAAGGCAACGATGACGTGGAGGTGTCGTGCGTGTGATGATTTGGTGAAAGACTACTTGTGTGTTCCTTGTCTTTCAAAAACAATATCTTATTGTGTTTTAAAACAACATATTTAATTTGAAACAATTGTCTTTCAAATGTTGTAATGGTTGTGGTTACGATTCCCGTGAAGACCTAAACGCATTTTCTCTGAATAAATAATGGAACACATGTTTGTAAAACGTCTCATTTGGGTCGTTTTCTATTATCTTGGTGTATTATGCTATTTAGTAACACCCATTGTAATTTCTGCTGCGCAATCCAAAAATGGGGGTGTTATATATATATTACATTATATATAACAGGAGGTATTTGACTATTTTTTCCACGTCGTAATGCCATGTTTGCCATGTCATTAACTTTATATTTATTTTTTACATAATTTTAAAGTTAATAACACCGAATCAAAATAACCATAAACACTCTTAATTCACGGCGACAATAATAACCCTAATTCTTCATCAAACAATAAACCACCAGTCACCATTCACACCACACAAAGATCTGACTTTAGCATTACTGAAAAATTCTCACATGCTTCGCAATATTAAATATCAATTTGTTAATTGCTCATCATTGTAATTTGGCACAATCCCGACTATGTGGATGAGTGTCATCGACTAATGAACTTGAGCTTATGGTTTATTTGACAATAATTACAACTTGTTCTTTTTGACAACTACGGAGCTGCACGTCAGTCCTTGGAAAAGTATAGGCATTTGGGCCAAGGTTTGAAGCAGATAAATCAAAATCCGAAAAATATTTAGCAGAAGGACTAATAGACGTTGAGGAATGAGGACCTGACACTCCTTAATGACTTTTTTTGGTTGTTCTGATCTTGGCCAGTCCGGGGCATATTTCACAGATTGTTTTTATGTAACTAAAAACCTAGATCCAACTGAAGTAATAAATCTCGAGCCTATTAATGAAGAGATGAGGGCACTTGAAGCTGATCATCCAATTGTTATTGTGGTTAGTAACTTTGTCGATGTTGGTTTTAACTATGCCTGCTGGAGGGTATGGTGCCTTCAGCAATGTTTTCAACTTCTGTCTTTTAACTATCCATGTGGTTGGTAACTTTGTCATTGCTGCTTTTAACTAATTATAAATATATTTATTGATGTTTGTATGTTAAGGAGGATGAACAAAAAGAGGGGCACAAATTGGTCATAGTGATCTGGAACAAGGACGTTCTTTGGATCTTTTGCAGACCCGTGGTGCAGAAACAGAATGTGTTGGGAGCCAACAACACAGGTTGCAAGGTAAGTGTTTTCAACCACTGTTATAGGCTGATTTAAAGTACATCGCCTATCATAATGGCCGAAAGTATTTTCAAGCTTCCATCTTTCTGAAATTATAAATATGAACAGGAGACATTGGATCAAGGAGTTGAAGATTTCAGTAAAATTTGTGTTTGTGTATATTAGATGGCAGTAAGACCATGTGTAATTTCGGTTACGCGACAAGACAATTCATCTGAAAACGACAAGGTGCTAGATTTTGTACGAGCTAACCAAATTGTCGCTAGAGGTCATTACCTATTCTGGGAGGATCCAAAATACATACCTTCGTGTGTCCTTAACCCGACCAGTTCTAATTTGAACCCATTTTCTCATGCATGGGTTAATTAGTTTCTGTAATAGATGAAAAGGGAATGGGTAGAAATTTTTCTAAACTGTATTTTTATTGCATAAAATCTCTTAAATCATTTAGTTAAGAAATTATAATATATTTTGAACATAATTTCTATAGGCAACATTTTTTGCAGTGTGCACAAGGAGAGCTGATTTCGGTATGATACACGACTCACCTTTATAAGCATGACTTTGTTTTGAACTTTCTATACTTCCCACCATTTTGAGATTTGAGGAGTGTATATATGCTAATGTGTTGTACACACAATTTTTCAATATCCAAATTCAGTCAGTGTATCTCTATTTGGTGTTTATTTATCAGGTATATCTATGGATATCGATGAGGGAACTTTCAGTTCAAGAGTTAATTCCATTTGCTCCCTTTTTTGTCAGCAAGACGTAAACACGAGTCATGTTCTTTTTTTCTGTTATATGCAACTCTTCGTGTTTAGATTTTTCTTTAATGATTTCATGATGTAATACTTTGATCAGGTTTTAGTATTTGTTTTAGCGGATTGAAAAGGCATCAGATTCAAGTGCGTTGGCGCAACCGGTTTGTGTTCGTATAGCTTGGGGGCGACATGTTTATAACAAAATTAAAGGTGACAATTTCACCCCATTTACTCATGCAAGGGTTAATTAGTTTTTGTAATAGATGAAAACACTTTTTTTTATCTTAATCTTGTTTGACAAATTAAAGATTTGTTGTCTAAATGCCAGTTTTAACTTAGATGAGTTCTTTAGGTAATTAGACATATAAACTGAAAGTCTAAAACCGTTGATTAAATTTAGATAGATGATCCACTTGGGAGTGTAAGGCAACGGGTGAGCACAAGTTTGGGGCGACCCGAAACACATATAACCTTTTATCGAGGAAAATTTAGGAGCCCACAACCAGTCAAAGAAAGACTTAGCGGATCGCACACTCTGGCAAATGACTTTGGAGAGCAGACCCAATTGTCAATCACATCTTTAGGCTCTGATTTTAAGTTTCGCAGTTTTTATGATTTATTTTTCATTTACTCATTTAGGCATGGTTTTAAAGTTTGAAAGTATATTTGAACAAGCAAGAAGCAACAACATCCTGTACAAGGACTCCCTTTGTGTGCCTTTAGAAAATTCTGGAATATATATTAATCTATAAACTATACCATATAGATTATTTGGTATATTTACCTTATATTGGTTTTTTAGGTTATTATCTAAGTCTATATAAACCTTCATATGTTAATACGATACTTATCTTCGTTTTGTCTCAACAATATCCACCAAGAAAACCAACACGAAAACCTTAAACCATGGTTCGAACTGAAGAAGACATGAAAAACCACGGATTCTTTGGAATACTAAAACATTCATTCAAAACAGTCTTTTCAAACAAGAAAATCTTCACCCAAATCACCTAAACTCTTCTCCTTCCCTTCATCATCTTTGTAGCTTAGCCCGTAATCTCATGTCGCGTCTTTCCCAAAATAGAAAACAAGCCATTCGAATTGGATTTCAGTAAAGTAACGGTAGCTGGTCTGGTCTATTTTGTGCTTTTCAAATTCATATACTAGACTCTATCAACTCTTTTCTTTCTCCTCCCAGCCGCCGTGATTTCTTTCACACTCGCATTTATTTGTACTAACCGTAAAGTCACTTTCCTCCATGTCCTTAAAATCGTACCCAAGATTTGGAAACGGCTATATGTTACTTTTCTTTATTTATACGTTGCGTTTTTTCTATACAACGTGTTGTATGTCGCGATGCTTTTGGCTCATATGCTATTTTCGGATTTTCAAGTGTTGAAGTCATACTCTTTTTTGTCTCGCTGTTTTTTTATAAGTTTGGTTTTTTGTATATGATTGTGGTGTGGCAGTTAGCTAGTGTGGTAACTGTTTTGGAAAATATTAAGGGGTTCAAGGGAATGTCAAAAGGTTGAACATTACTATACGGTAAAAAGAAATGGTGATAGATTTTGCCATGTATGTGGTTTTGGTGTTAATGATTAATGCATTGGCATTGTTTACTACTGAAACAAATAAAACTTAGTGATCGCATTTGACACCAAGGTAAATCGAAAAAATTTATCAACTTTAAGGACAAAAGAAGTGTTATTGACATTTTAAACCCGTTACTCAACAGAAGAGGTATTAGTTTTAATTTTTTAGGAAGCTGTTGGATGTCATTTTTGTGGTATGAGACATTACTTTCTAGAAACGACAATCATAAGTAGTTCTTGCATGATTAAGACATGTTTAAATCTAGATGACAAAGACAAGGTTACGGTACTCAAGTAACTATCTTGTGGCAAGTATGAGATTCTCACCAAGGTGCATATGATAAATGAAACTATCTTTTATGAAGTTGTTTTTGTGTTCTATTTTATGTTGATCAAATTATGCAGTACTGTAGTTTTAACATTATAAAAGGTCAATTTTTTGTATGTTTGTGCCATTACTTCATGTGATTTAACCGATGGTTACTATTAACTTTGTTGATAGTTTTTAAAGACGTTAAATTTTGCCTGTTGCAGCAACACAAGATCCTTCAAACCTATTAGCACATGAAGCTGTTTTTGCTTTAGGCCAAATGCAAGATGCTGAAGCTATTCCTGCTTTGAAGATTGTTCTTAATGATTATTCTTTGCATCCCATTGTCCGTCATGAGGTTGACTTTTCTACCCTTTCCTTTACATATTTTACCATCAACACTTGTTAGGTTTTACTTTTATCCGCTGTCTTTACCTTGTAATAATATTTATATCTGCGGATAAATAGGCTGCGGAAGCACTTGGAGCAATTGGTTTAGAAAGTAATATCACTCTTCTGAAGGACAGTTTGGAATCTGATCCAGCACAAGAGGTCCGGGAGACGTGAATTAGCTCTTTCTCGACTTGAGGAGCTGAAGAATGTTGGTCCAGCTAGAACTGCTTCATGTTCGTATGTACATGAACTAAGGTTTGTTGCATAGTATTATTGGAGTTAACGTCTTGCTACTAAGTTTTTACCACATTTTTTGTTTTGCTGCCCTTTAAAAAATTTACGTGAGATAATCCTACACATCGCAAGACGATTGCTTCTGATTGTTATAGGTTGATCCGCTGATCTGTGCAGAGGCTGATAGTTTTGGGTTGGTGTGTCAGTTCCAATCGTATTTGGTATATATATAGAATATGGTTGGATTTTTAATCCATATTTTTGTGTGTGTGTGGGAATGGGGCATTCTGGTTGTGCTTTATCTTAAACTGGTCAAATATAAAAGTTTAGGACACAATCAAATAGGGCTGTAAGCTGAAAATCATCCAAACTCTACCCACATACTTCTTATATTAAAATAGTTTAGATTATGATTATTGTAATAGTTTTGAATTGATAATCATAATTAGTGCTTACATTATTTATTATAGCTATAGACAAAAAAACAGATGTTAGCGAGTCAATCCTGGTCGGATTTAACCCATACTAAAAATTATCATCTTGGACCCATTTTGACCTGTTATTCAACCAACACACCCGCCTCTATATCTTTAGTAAAAAGGGTTTGATTACTGATATACATACCTGGTGGAATTTGATTTTATACATGGAAATCATATTAAATAATGAGAAGGGCATGTATGAGAGATACGGTGCTCTTTTTAGACTTCGAAATCAAGGAGGTGATGAAGTTGTTGCTGCCATAATAGAACCGTTAAATGCAAAAAGTGCTTTATTGCGAAATATTTTTTTTCATTAATCATCGCTTTGCCACATCATACTCTTCTTTCAGTAGGCTAATTTATATTTCTTGGATTTTAGGTTGCTTATGTCTTGGGACAGTTGTAAAATAAAGCTGCCTCAGATGCACTGTCGAGGGTACTTAAAGATGTGAACAAGCATCCTATGGTAGACATGAAGCTGCTGAGGCTCATGCAAGTATGCAACAAAAAGAAAAAGGATTGCCTAATGCCAAACAATCCTTATTAAACATGATGTATAGCTCATTTGTGTTTATGGCTCAGCATGATTCAAATAATTAACCATGAATAATTTTGATCAGAAAACCATTGAGCTGATCTTGGGAATCTACCAGGTAAGTTCTTTTGGTTACTATTTTTTTCTACTATTTCATGCGGCTTTTCTTCATTTAACTATCTTGTGGCAAGTATGAGATTCTCACCAAGGTGCATATGACAAATGCGACTATGGAAGTTTTAAACAACCCTAATAAGAGAGTGCCATGTTGCTCAGTTGTTAAAGTTATCATATAATTGTCTTTTAAGATGAAGTCAGATACCATAGATGATGTTCTTGAGGATGATGAAGCTGAAAATGAAATCGATGAGCTAACAAACCAGGTAAACTCCATAAAGCTCTTATTTTCAGTTTGCAAGTGCAGCATTTACACATGGTGTTGCACGATGTACACAAGCTATTCTTTCTTATTCTACCATAAATAAATGCACTGGTATCCATTACTTTTCTAGGCTCGATTGGACACCCGCAACCACATAAGAACATTAGACGTAAGGACAACTCGAACAGTTGATTTTACCAGTTATTTATTACACATATGGGTCATTGTGTTACAGTTACATCTATTCATAAAGATTTGCTTACACCTGTTATTATTTATTACAATAAGGGTTTAAGTTTCTTGCTGAAGGTGGGGGCAGTTTAGATGACTAATTATTTATTGTCATTTTTTATTGGTAATCAAGGATGTATGTTTCATTATCAATCTAGATGCTTAATTACAGTTTGATATTGTTTTTGTTAAATCATTGAAAGATTAGGTCTTTTAGTACCTGATTTATAATGTAGAATAAAGCAATTACATTGGCAACTATAGTTAGCCCTTGCAATGCTTTTTGGTTGGGGTGAAGTCTAGGGCTGAGAGGTAGAGCTGGCTGGGCTCTTTCTTAAACAACGGATTTAGTACAATGAACATTTGCACGACTGGAAAATGTTATGTACCTTCCTCCTTAACATTAATACAAATAACTATTTTCCCTAAAACTATGAATCGTTTTTATACACCAATGATGTGTTAACTATGCTTGCATTTACAGGGAGCGATAAATTAGGGCTGCTGAGGAAAGACTATTACAGAAAGACGTGCCATGAGTTGCTGATGACTTTGAGAAGTTAATCAAAAGCTCTCCCAATAACAGCTTTATTTGGATAAAGTACATGGCATTTTTACTCTCTTTGAATGAATTTGAGAAGGCTTGGTCGATGGCTGAGAGGTACTACTGTATATATAATACATATATCTGTTTCTGTCTGTCAAAACCTAATTTAGTTTTTGTTGGTCATCGTTGATTCTTTCATATCAAGCGTGTAAAATGAATAGATAGCTAATAGGAAAAAATTTGAAAGCCGACCTTTTTAATACAATGTATCAAGTTTTTTGAAATCATATTTGACACAATGATCATTTATATGGTATTGCAGGGCTTTCAGAACGATCCACATCAGAGAAGAGTTGAGATTGGGAAGATTTCATCAATTATTTCACTTATGAATTGTTTTTTTCCCAACCTACTTGCGCAGGAATCAGAAGCTTTTTCACAAGCAGCTGTCTGTTGCCCCTTATGGTATTTTCATCTAATATAAGGTGTGATATTCTTTTATGGTCATTTCGTATAGACCAGCAATTGTGTTTTGCCCTTGCAGTTGTGGAGAGACTTGATGTCGTGCTAAAGTTAAACAGAGTCAAATAATGATCTTCAATTTTGTCTATCGTAGTTAATTTAGCTATCTGGATATAAATAGAAGAAATGACATTGTCCTTTTAAGAATGAATATCTGATTTCTGACTATAATTTGCACAAATGTTTAGTTTCTTCTATTTATAATGTTTAATGTTTAACCCCTTATTTCAGCAATGGTTTCACCCCTTAACTTTTTTTGTTAATAAGATTAATATATGAATAAAATCATAATCTATAGTCACATCATAAATTTGTTCACAATGCATCCATGTCATCAAATTTTATTTACACTTGGAGTCCAAATAAGCATCTCACATAACGCTGTTTGTTTTAGATATCATATCATTCAGTGAAGGCGATCGTCTAAGGGGTAAAGTTTTACGGGTATAGAATATATAAAGCTCTACTTTTGCAACAAGATATATTTCTCTCTTGTTGAGGAGAGGCTGAAGGAAGAAAGGGTGAATACACACCATATACTTTGTTATCTTATTTTCTCTTATCGAATGAACATTCATTTCTTACATGTTGTTAATGCATTCAATAAATAATTTGATAAATAAATGATTTACCTTTACTTAAATGTAACTAAACGACATTCATAAAACAAGCCCGCCTAATAAACAATTCTAAAAAACAATGTTTTTTATAATCAACAATTTTAAAAACCATTATTTAACCAACATTTAAAAAAAATCACAAGTCATACCCGCCTATCGGGCGTGTAATAAAATATAATTAATTGCATGTTGTTAATACATTCAATAAATAATTTGATAAATAATTGATTTACATTTACTTAAATGATACTAAATGACATTCATAAAACTAGCCCGCCCAATAAACAAATTTAAAAAACAATGTTTCTATAATAAGCAAATTTAAAAAAGCTAATATTTAACCAAAAAAATTTAAAACAATAATCACAAGTCATACCCGCCCATCGGGCGGGTTTTGCAACTAGTATATATATATATATATTTTTTTTATTTTTATTTTATTGTAATGTTAAGTGTATACACAAATGGCTAATGGTGTAAATGTGGTGCATGCTAGAGTTAAAAATGTGAAACTTGCAAAGTTTATATAAACACGAAAAATAAAAGTACGATATATAAAATATATTTTAGGAATCGAGAAAAGACTCGGTCACACCTAATATATGTAGCTCGTAGGTCTTAGATAGTTGTTGGAACAATTTTTTTGAACAACACTTTATTAAAAACTAGCAAGAAGCTAAAAAAATTACAAAGTTACAAGATGAGGATTTTTTAGCCAATCAACCCAACTAAACGACACATTACATCTAAACCGACTCC
>BQNB010081098.1:4607-21577 GCA_026074375.1 Tanacetum coccineum
TAAAAAATCTAAAAATGAGTACTTGTAAAAGACAAAGGACAAAGGACAAATTCATTATTAGAGGGGTATTAATATAAAAAATAACACGTTGTATTATTGGATGAGTACTAGAATAAGTAAGTACTCAAAAGGACAAAAGACATCTGAAAAAAACATAAAACAAAAAAAAACATGTAAAAAACAAAAAAAACGCAAAACGAGAGAAAACATATAGTATGACTAGGAGGTCTTACAAACAGAATCTTCTAGGGGGTGTCCCAATAACATAACCTTATATGATTTGTTTATTTTCTGGAAGAGAAAACATATGATGTTTTGTTTGCTAAAGAAAGTCACGTGACCTTTAAATTTTGAAGTATTGAAGGATTCAAAATACCAACCACACTAGAAACGATTTCTTAAAAAAGGTTGAAGGATTCAAAACAAGATAAATAACTACAACAAAGATTTGGGTAACATTGCTAAAATACCAACCCATGCGTTATATGATGTTAATGAATTATTAAAAAAAATCTATAGCTATAACTAGTTGTTGCGACTATATATAAATCAGCGTAAACATGCAAACAATATGTTTTTATTTGTTCAGGTTAACGGGGAAGACAAGCCTTTTAGACCCAAAGATATACAGCTTCATCGTTAAATCGCTTGACCATTTTTTAACCTTCCCTGGTCACCTACAAGTTTACACATTTAGCAATGTTTGGACAATTGACTTTTTGGTGATGAAACTAAAGATCTTAGCACTGGTCATTTGATTTGATGGTGGTTATATATAAATTAACATGTAAGCCATAAAGATGTACCCATTAACCTCAAATAGTTTAAACAAAACTAAAAATTATATACTCTCTACTCCTATTATTATTTTTATACACACAATGTCTAAACAAAATACTCTTCGAAATACAAACCGTCAACAACGAAAAATAATCTGAAGCTCTCCCCTGACACCAAACGGAACGTTCTATCTACAAAATACTCCGTTGGCAACCCAAGAACCATAACGAATCAACTTCGCACCACTGGTTTACCCAAACCAACAATACTACCACAAAGCATATAATAACTCGCCATTCGCACCTCCACAACAACAAAATGCGTTCAACCCATATAGACAACCAAACATGTATGGACACAATGAATACAGTTCACACCATATCGTTGGCGACTCTTCATCTCAACTTAACGTTGGCGGTTCTTCATCTCAACCCAACGTTGTCGGTTCTTTATCTCAACCTAACGTTGGCGGTTCTTCATCTCCCGTACGCCATTTTAGTTTAGATGATGATGACTTTACCCAAATGTACCCCCCTTAGTTTTTAGAGTCATTTCGTGAGGACCATTCCCCTGTTGAAGAATTATGTTATCCCAATACTTAACCCATATCACAACAATAATAAGCAACCAATAAGCACTTATTGTCGAACCAAATAAGAAAGAGAGAAAGAAAGAAAGGAAGGAAAGAATATTAGATTAAAGGAAAGAGGTGGAGGATTACACACATATACAATGGTAACCAACACCCTCTCCTTATGTGGAGAGGGTCCTATTTATAGCTCTTGTATCCCTAATGGCGTATGGACTATTAATCATAGGCCGGGCTTGACTTTAGCTCAAAACATGGATAATATTAGCTTAAAGTCCAAGCCCGTTGAACCTGACTATCCTATTACATAACAAGACTATTTATGACTAAGACGACCGATAACATTCTTGTTCGACTTATGTAAAAATAAGGCTAAAAATCTCCCCCAATGTTGAGGTCTTATTTGATCACCCTAATGTTGACGTTCTTGATGAGGGTTATCTTGGTTTGACTTTATCTCCCCTAATGTTAAAATGTGACTTTTGAGCTTTGTCTTCTTTGGTCTTGTCTTCGTCTTTTCTTGTTTGTAACGGCTTTGTTCCTTCATGCTTTAGATGACCAATAACATTCTTTCGGTGTCATTTATGTGATCATGATCATGAGCCTTCGTCTTTTAACTTTGAGTACTTGAGATCTTTAATCTTGCATCATCTCCTTGTCTTGAATCATCTTGATTTAACTTTCTTGATCAACTTTTGCTCTTGATCGACATGCTTATACTTGTCTTGAAAGCTCACAATTTCCTCTTCTTCATCAGGCTAACAATCTCCCTTGTCTTATTTGATACCAATTGTTAACATAAGAAATCACTAACTTGGGCTTCTTGAGATTGCTTTGACTTTGAAGATCTTTGATGATACTGAGGAAATTCGTGATTATCTAAGTTTCGGAAGAATATTATGACATAAACTTGATCTTTCTTACTGATAACATTTTTGTTTAGCAGCGACAGTCATGATGCTGAATGTTTGACCTTAAAAGCTTGAGCATGAGCATGTGGTGATAAATCCGACTTAGCTAGAGTGATACTGCAACAATGCCGTTTGTACATGCATTTGAATGTTAGTAATAAACATAAGATATTGACTAATATGGCTTTGTCATTCGTCAAGACTTAGTTGCAATAACCTCTGGTTCTGTAAGGACCAACCCGTGATCAGGTAGGTTCAATTTGGAAGAACCTCATTGACAGGGTTTCCAGCTTAAAGCGTGGGATCTTCTAACACAAATATATTAGATTCACCATGCTTGCATGTTCTCATTACTAGAACGTCTCAAAGCAGACAACACGATAAGAGTGAATCAAATAGTTACTATCTTTTTGATTAAGTCGTCAATTCATTTAATGGACCAAAATCGATATCCAATTAGCACAAGCTTGATTCATATAGAATCTTGCAAATCACCTACCACAATGCTGTTTGATGTTGACACTGGAAGGATTTCTATTCGTCACTATAAATACTAAAGACTATCATTCTGAATGTTCTGGCAAGATCACAAGGATAATGCGTAGGACTCTTTGATATCAATTGTTGTATAATGATGTACAACAAGTGACTTACATGGATTGTATCCTAATGAGATTTATGATTTGATCTCTCTTGGCTCTAGACTTGATTTGTGCACTTTGGTTTTAGTAATCGGAGGCTGGAGCTGACTGCCACCTTTTCAATTTCATGAATCTCAAAATGAGATGTCAATAGATAACGTGTGTATCTCCGTGACAAATGAGATAATTATCTTTTGAGAGAATCTCGAATGGCTAGGAAGGGTTGTGTGTTGCATCACTAGGTCCATGACGTCTTTCTTCAATACCAGCAATCATCTTGTGATTCTGATAGATTATGTATTGACCCGGTTTCTTCCTTAGTTGTGTGGAGGGCTTCTTTCTTTTCACCCTTTATCCATACATTTCTTTTTCACTCTTCAACCCCTTCAATGCTTACCAAGACGTCATTACTAACACCTTGTTGTGATTCTTCCAATGTTAGCTCAATCTTAGTCGGCATTATTCCCTTATTCTCATTCATCTCCAATCATACCTAAGGACTTCTAATTTGATTATGGAATGTCAATGGGTAGATCCTTACGGTTCTGGTTGGATCATAGGACTTATACCTAACCTTTACCACCTTATAACTTTATCGACGTCGTAAGTTAATTGGTTGTTGGGTATATAGATCGAACCATAAAACCTTGAAAAGCAATCAAAGTGTTTGATAAAGACGTTTTTAACACTTTAAGAGTTTCATTCTTTTGAAATACTCCTCCTACACATGTGCATCGATATTCAAAATTATTTCGTACATGTAGGTAGAAGTTGTGCACTTAGAGTCTTTAAGATCACATTTTTGTATATCATATTTTAATCACATTTCCTTATTTTATATATTAAATCCTTTAGTATTTGAAATACCAATTGTTTAAAATTTGAGACATGAAATTTTTCATTAGGGAAAATGATACCAAAGAATTGCATGAATTATTGGAACATTTTCTGATAGCTCCCCCTTAATATTATATGTGTGTCATCACTTAACTTAAAATTAGACATTTAATGTTAGAAAATTAATAGGACACCACACATACGTTGAGTTACGGAGTTAAGATGCCTCAGGTATTACACACATAGTATAATTACTAGTATGCAAGACCTTTCATCAGTGGACGTTATCCGAAGATGAACGCAAAAGTATGTAAACATACCCGGTGTATAGTGGTGTTTGTGACTGACATTGACTAACCACTTTTTACTCCAGTGAATGTTTTTGGATACATAAAATTGGCATTTATGAGATGTATCAGTTAACATTAAAAGGCTTTTGGTTTTAAAAGCTCCCCCTCAAAAATTGATTCACTTATAAAATGATATTTTGAGAATATTTTACCAATTGTACCACTTATAAAAATTTAATGTTGTACCCATTGTTAAAAATATTGAGGAAGAGAGTGTTGAACACACAATTTTAGCAAATACCAATTATTATGGAAAGATACCACAAAATGTTATAAGTGATTGACATTGAGAGTTCTTTTGAAAAATTATGTTCAACGATTTTGAAACCACATGATAGAAGATTTCTCTTCTGTTTTTAGAGTAAATGCACTGAAGCGTACACTCCCCTAAGACATTGAGTCCGGGTTACAGTCTGAAGTAACTGTAAGCCATATCATGAGCTTAAAACTTAGAATCTTTTGTTGTATAAGCTCATGACCAAAAAGATTTATCTTTTCGTTGTTAAGGATAAATGCACTGAAATGTACATTTTCCTTTACGTTAGGCCTGGGTTATGTACTGAAATGTACATAAACCATTATAAAAATTAAAAATGACATGTTTTGAAACATTGAAACTCTTGCTCGAACTTCATTTACACACCCGTGTCAACGTTAATCGAAATTTCTAGGTACTTAAATGTTATCGATTCCAAAAGACACGTCGAGAAGATTCATTTTGGTATTTTTGAAGTTTTCTGATTTTGTATTTTGTTTTTCTAGATTTTATATTTTTTTATTTTCTTTTTCTTGGTTTTATATTTTTGTATTTTGTTTTTAAAAAAATATTTATAAGTCAAAATAAAGAGAAAAAGCAAAAATATATATACATCAAAGTTTCCATCAACAGTGACAGTTGTTGGTAGAGTTGAAGTAGATGAAGTTGAATCTTGTTGTTGCTGACGTTTATCGGATGCATCAGCAGTAGTAACAGCGAAAGACTTTGAAACAACTTGATTTTCTTCATTGAAATATTCGTCAAACAAAGGACCGAATAGACTTTCCAACTCTATCATTGATGTTATGATTATCATATCTGCTGTAGGAACTTCTGTTGATATTGTGGTGCGAGGCTTGAACCGTTTCGTCCAAACATCATTTGACATTGAGGAGCGAGGCTTGAACCGCGTTGTTCAAACGTCATTTTTCTGATCAGTTTTGAATCCACTTTAACACTGGTTTATGAGATATCATCTTTTTCAGCAACCACACTCTGAGATTATCTTGCTTGACATTATATGATGTACCTGCATTTAAATCAAAACTTTGTTTCTTTTGAACATTGATTGATGTACATGTACAGAAATCCAGAGCTTGTTTGCATTCTTGAATTTTAGAGATATCTACATTGGAACCATGTGTGGATTCACTATCAGCCTTGCTCGTGCAAGAGTCAAATAACTTTCTGGTAGGATCCCACCTAAGACCAACAGTTTTAAAAATTCTACCCATGGGTTTCCACCTAAGATCAGATCTAGGAGATGTTTTCTCATACACAACGAAAGTCTTATTGGGAGAAAGCCTATGTCCTGTAAAGATCTGCCTACCAGGTTTCTGAGTATGACTTTTCTGCTCTACGGGTTTGTTATTGTTTCTAGTCTTATTAGATTGAACCTTAGCACAAGAATTCACTTCCTTTAGGAATTTTGTTATGCAAGCATCATGATTTGCATTAAAGATACACTTCTAACAAGTCAAACAAACAAAGTGTTTGGAGTCAGAAAAAGGACTAGAATTCCTAGAGTGATCTGCTTTGGGCACAACAGTTAGTGTTACGCAACTACTCTTAGATGTAGGCCAATTCCTAATTGATTGATTACTGCTCCTTGGTTTTGGTTTGCTACCATCAGCAGTGCTTTGACATCTAGTAGAAGGCATCACACTATATTTTAGATTTCTATCTCTTTCTTTTGTCTTTTTTCTAGCTTCATTTAGATATTGATTATGAACCATGTCATTTGAACTAAGTCTTGGCATGTTCTTAGAGCTATTCCCATATGGGCTAGATGCAATCATATGATGAGGTTTTGAAAGAGCAGATTCTTTTCCTTTAGTCAAATAATGTTGAGTGATTGGTTTTGGAAAATCTTTTTTCACACCAACTTGGGAGGCAAACCTTGGTTTTGAAATTTTAGGTCGTTCAGATTTAAACGCATTCGGTTGTCTAACAACTGATTGGTTTCTGAGTGATTGAAAAATTGGTTTTCCCAAGACTGATGGTTTTGTAAACTTGGTATCCATACTATTTCCTTTTAACTTTCTTAATTCGTTTTTTAATGCTGTAATTGCAAACCTCTTTCCTAAAGTTAAGCTTTAAACTCAGGATTTTGAGCAATCAAAGAAGTTGTCTGTTCTATAGTCTTAGCTCTTGTTATTTTAATAGAATCATACAGATCTTTGTAAAGTTTTTCAAAGTCTTATTTTCCTTAAGTGATTTATCCACACTATATTTTAATTCGATGTTTATTGTTACAAAAGCATCAATTTCCTTTTTCATTTTGGCTTTATTACTTGTTTCATTCAAAATTTGACCATGTTGCCCTGATTTTAAAGCTTGATTTTGATATTTAAGTTCAAGAGCAATACAATGTGCTTCCATTCTTAAAAAAATGTTTTTAAAATTAGGCAACGGTCTTTTTGAGATAAATATTTTCAAACTTGAGAGATTGGTTTGAAAGTTTAGTTGTTTGATTTCCAAGTGATGAATCAAGCATAGGATATTGAACTTGACATATTTCAGTATACTGGTCAACCCTACCTTCATTAATGATTTCAGGTTGCTCGGTATGTAGCAAATATATCACATTAAACACTCAATTGTACCTCAGCCATTGGCTCTTTGTTATATATGAGTTTGATATGTCCATTATCAGCATCTGCATCAATCCCTGAACTGTTGCTTGTATTTTGCTTTCCAGATTCTGTCCCACTACTTTCTATGACAACCAAATCAGCATCCAATGTTTTACCCAAATCAGCCTTACTCTCTTGCGTCTGCATCTGTCTTTTATTCACCCTTCTATCATACGTGTTCTTTTAGCAACAGACTTCTTAACATTACCCATGTGTTAGAGTGGTGTATCTCTGAACTGTTTAACTTCGATTCTAGTTTATTCAGCAAAATACTTGTTTGTTATTTGATTGTCATAATCCAAGGAAAACTACAAATCAATAAACTTTTGAAACTGTATGTTAATCACGCAAAAGGCTGCCATGGATCTATCTTCTTGAAATTCGTCTTTGTCAAGTTGCTTTTACAGTCGATCCACGTTAAAGAACATCGTACTTGTGAAAGTCTCAGCATCTTGACCAAAGAGTGACATAAATGCCCGTTTGAATCCATGTTTGATGCGAGTGCCTTTTAAGTCTTCTTTAGAAAGTACCTGAAGGTGTGAATGAAGTGATCGAAAATATGTCATGCATCTCTCTTTTGATTTTGACATCTTGTATTTGACTGCATGCACATCTTTTGTTTTGGAATCCAAGCTGTTTTTCTTTAGAGATTTGCTTAATGCAGTATCTGAATTACTATTTCTTTCCCAAAGCAAGTGTTTTCCATGATGACTGAATCAACTTTTAATTATTGAACGGTATTTTACTGAACTTATTGTGTCTACAGCAACTTCTTTTTAGTCAAGAGTTTTTGAATGTCTTATTGATGAAGAATTGTTTCTAGCATATATTTCTCAATGAAATCCATGCCACCGTTCATTGCATCTTTGAAGGATTAAGCATTGAATACAATAAATCTTTGAATACGCTCTCTTAGTTCTGAATTGAAGGTGTTTTCAAACATTGTTTTGAGTTTAGTCAAAGCAGTCTTGCAATCATTCTCATAAAGTATTTCTTTGGTAAGGTGCTTTTCTAGTAAGTCCATGTCTTAGGAGAATGTTATTTTAAATGTAGGCACTCCACCAAAGTCTTCTAAAACATCTAAGAGATATTTAAAATGAAACCGAAGTGTGCTAAGACCGTTCATGGAACTTCTTTTCGAGATTTGTGCCTTCTCTTGAAGTCGTTGGATCTCTTGATCTTTTGAAACCAAACACGAAGAAATTGTGTCATTGTAAAGAGCACTTGATGTTTGAGTTTGCAAGGTGTTATTGGTGTTTGACATTTTAATGTTGTTGTGAATGGATATCGAATCTTAAGTTTTTATGAAGTGATTGAGCTGTGGTTTGAATTTGACATTGAAGTACTTGTCCTGATGGAAACTTGTTGTAGAGTTTCGTGTTTTTATAGTCTAAATGAAGTAATACACTAAAAGTCTAAGATGTTTTTCACCGATTTTGACTTAACCGAAATTGGTACAGATTTTGATAAACCAAAATTGAATTTTGCTAAACCTTGACTTTGTATAAATCACCCAACTTCAGGTATAAATTACCTGAAAACAAGTATAAATTTCCTGAATCAACGTGTATAAATCGCCTAAGCCAGGAGGTATAATTTGCCTAGCAAAATGTATAATTCGTCTAGCTTAGATGGTATAATTCGCCTAATCTCTTTGGTATAATTCGCCTAACCCAAAAGTGTATAATTCGCCTGAGCAGATTGGTATAATTCGCCTACAGTTTGGTATAATCCGCCTAACCAAACTGTATAATTCGACCAAAGCTTTTTTTGGTATAATTCGCCCACAGTTTGGTATAATTCACCTAACCAAACTGTATAATTCGCCTGAGTACTTTGGTATAATTCGCCCAACCAAAACAAAAATGTACTTGTACTTTTTGCTAAACTTTTGGAACTATGTCTCCTCCTTCTTCTTCAAGCAAATCGTACCATCAAGAAAGAAGCCATTAAAACCATTAATAAGCTTTTGATTAAGCTTTTTATGATGCGAATAAGACACGAAATAAGCTGGAAAATATGAAATAAGCTTTTGACCATAAAAGAAACAAGAAAGCTTTAAGCTTTTGGAGAGAAAGGGAAACAAAACTAATAAGCCAAAGGTTTTTATTCCTAAAACCTCTACTAAGCTATATTAAAGACGAGACAAAAAACAAGAATAAGCATAAAATAAGCACAAAATAAGCCACGGTTTGGATTGTTTTCACTCGAACCACAACAAGAATCACCAAAAACCCTTTGGCTCTTGATACCACTTGTTATCCCAATACTTAACCCATATCAAAACAGTAATAAGCAACCAATAAGCACTTATTATCGAACCAAATAAGAAAGAGAGAAAGAAAGAAAGGAAGGAAGGAATATTAGATTAGAGGAATAAGGTAGAGGATTACACACACATACAATGGTAACCAACACCCTCTCCTTGTGTGTAGAGGGTCCTATTTATAGTCCTTGTAGCCCTAATGGTGTATGGACTATTGATCATGGGTCGGGCTTGGCTTGTGTTGGACTTTAGCCCGAAACATGGACAATATTAGCTTAAAGTCCAAGCCCGTTGAACCCGACTATTCTATTACATAACAAGCCTATTTACGACTAAGACGACGGATATCATTCTTGTTTGACTTATATAAAAATAAGGCTAACAAAATGGAAGAGATCCAAGTCCGGTCACGCAGAAGAAACCGAACCGAAGACGTCAAACGACTCTGAAGAAGAAGCCACACAAGGAAAAAGCCACGGATCAACGTTGTATTCCATGGACCCCTGAGGAAGAGACTGCATTGTGCAAAGGTTGGGTTCGTATATCCGAAGATAGTGTTAAGGGTATTGTGAGAAAGGAGAAGGGGTTTTGGATTGAAATTCTTAAGTACATGCATGATACATGTCTGATCACCCATCGTCAATACGATATGGTTAACGCAAAATGGAAGACCGTACGTCTGAAAGTTGATAATTTTTATGATGTGTACGGTAACACTATTTTGACGTACACTAGTGGAGCCGGCGACGTATATTATCTTGAAAGGGTAATGACAGATTATCATGCTGAGTATGGAGTCCCTGATATGTGAGAAATCACATATCCTTTTTATATCAAAAATGAGCCTTAAATGATTAAATTGTGCAAATTATGTTTGTATATTGCTTGTTTTGTCATTTGTGATGTGTAGGTACGGATAATGCAAAAATCATAAGAAAACGGTCAAAACCGGACAAACACGAACACGGGAATGGAAAGAGTGCACAAGAGCCGGAAGTTTTCTAGCAAAAAGGTCAACAAAGTCAACTCTGGTTAAGCCTTGGTCAACACTGGTCAACCCACAAAATGCCAAAACTTTCAAATTACCACAAAAAGCCCTTATTGTTAAAACAATTTCACAAATGGTCCTTAAGTGACTAACACCGTTAGTCCTCTTTTATTAAAAAGATAACGGTCGTTAAGTGTTAATTACATATACTCTTTATCCCTTTACCATTAACCCAGCCCAAATATTAAACTCCTAGCCCAAGTCAAAGGCCCATAACCCTCAGTCAAACCAAACGAAAAACCATAAAAAAATGAAATGGCGCGTAAAACCGTTTTACTGTTCATCGTCGTCCCAAGTAATTACCCTGCATCAAAAACAAAGGGTAAAATTCAATTAAGAGCGTAGAACAAAGATTCGAGTACTATGCTACACGCTGGCAAGCGAAACGTCACCAAAGGGCTTTGATTGGTCAAGATGACTCAAGAGGATGACACGCGGGCTCAAGGAAACACACCTTTGATGGGAATTTTACACTAAATCAAGACCAAAAGAAGCACATAGCCTCTGACACAAGGATTTCCAGGCTGGCAATCTGTGTGCTCACTTGTTGATCCAACTGTCAAAATAAAGTATCCAATGATTGGAAAGAATGGACGATCAAGATCAAGAGGAGCATTTAACAAACTTAAAGACCTAGAAGCATCCTTCTCTGGCTATAAATACGAGACCATCCTCACTCACATGGACAGTTTTTTAATATCTAGCTTAATTTAGTGTAGCCTTAGTGTAAACGTAGCTTATTGTATCTATTTGTATCATTGGTCTTTCTTAATACTGTTAAAGAATATATGCCATTATTGACTTGAGATTTGAAATAGGTACAAGACGTAGCATGTGAAGGATTTTTCAAAATAAAAGAAGTAAGTAGGGTAGCTATGTAAGGCATATCATGATGATGTCTTTGGCTATGTATTTTGAAATGTGGTTACGGGTATTTATTTAAGTGTAGACGGTTTTCTAAAATAATACAAGTAGATGGCTTCGTTTCACAAAATGTGAAATAAACATGGTTTTTATTGCTACAAGTTCTAAAATATCTTTTTAGACATAAATCAATAATAGTGATATTCGCGTGCTATTAAGGCTTTTCGTAACACAAGTTGTCACACCCCGCCAAGGCGGAAACGCGAGGCGTAAACAAGAATGGATATCATCACAACATACGGTGTCTATATAGAGAATACTAAAATGAAAGCTAAAGTAAAGCAAAGACACAAAGTGTCATAACAATACCCAAAACCTAACCAAAATCCAAAAGGCGTCTTTATTGATGAAACAAAAGTTCTCGCCAATAGAAAGACATGCAACAATTATCCAAATTCAAACAATGCAAAATTCAAGACAATAAAGCCATAAACTCCAAGACATCCTATGGTCTCTTTCTAGCCACTTCTCTTTATCTTATCCCCCGGATGCTCACCTGAAAATGATGCTTAAAACGTCAACACAACGGTTGGTGAGAGTCATAGGTTTAAGACTCACATTATAAACCTTTCAAACCAATTACTGTGATTATCAAAACAATATAGGACAATTATGCAACCAATCACAAACATGGGAACGGAACGTGTCCCTCGATCCAACAAATATCAACCATTGGGTAGGAACGTTACCCCCGATCCAAATCTCATAACCAAATGGGTAGGAACGTTACCCCCGATCCAATATGTCACTTACGCACCTAAAAGTCTACCAGCTGAAGCTTATAATTAGGCCTGGACCCCAAATAGGTAGGAACGTTACCCCCGATCCAATGGGTAGGCGTACCCCTCCGATCCAATTCAATAACACATTCATCGTGCAACAATAAGTCATATAACAGTCACACATTGTCCATACTCAATTTAACACATAATCACAGCAATTCAAAACCTTTTAAAACACAAGCATCATTTCCATCCCAATTTAAAAACATTAAAAAGCGGGACTATGAAACTCACCTGATGCTTAGCTTCCAAAAGGATCCAACAAAACTTCACAAAATTTCACGAACAATCTAAACAATTAAACACATTATAAGCTACCATCAATTCGGCATTCAACCCAATATGATGTAACCTCAACAATGATGGATATCTAAGCTATCTACTACTGCTCTCTACTTGTCTTAATCCTTTTCCAACTCCTACACATATCCTTTACCCTTCAATGTTACGTTTTAAACTTTCTGGTTTTAAGCAGAATTTTACTCTCACTTGCACGCCCTAAACGCACTACTTAAACACCCTCATAATTCAAACCAAAATTCATCAAGCTACATATATGTCCTATGAACCTCCCATAGCTCTCCCAAAGCCATTACCCTTTTACAAATACCCCTTAGAAATTCATTAATACATAGTGTCCAGAATCTGACCTTCTAAAAGTATGACATTGGTTAACCCATTTAGACCTCACTATGACCTTAGCCAAAATTCAGAGAACACAAAAAATATATGAACTAACTTCCACGTGACTTAGAGCCTCTAACTCAATGTATAAGTATTTTTGGAAAAATAAAAATCAAAACTGAAATTCGTCACTGTTTTACACACCGATTTTGTAATGACCATTTGACCCCCTTCCCGACCTTAAAAACTCATGAGGCCGACTTTTCTGGAAAGTAGACTCTCTGAGGTTATCTCCAGTATGTTGTAAATTATTTATTTGATCTTTTATGACCGAGTTATGGCCTCTACAAGTCTGACTAAGATTCTGCAGTAAATTTTATAACTAGTTCGGGTGATCTAAGCCCTAATACATGTTCGTATCACTAATTTAATTAATCTAATGTTTTTTTTTTTAACGGCGACTTTATTAGAACCACTAGCAAGGAGCTAGTAAATTACAAATGAATCAAAAAAGGGTGTTGAAGCCACCATTATTATATCATAAACCTTCTGGAAATTAAATACCCTAATTTATAAACCCTAGTTTAAACTATAATCCATCATAATTAAGTTACTAGAATTATAAGCAAACTAAAATTAAAAGATCGGATCGTACCTTAAAAGTAAAACCCAAAAAATTCGTCTTCTCTCTTCCTCCTCCTTATGGCCGGTCGAACTATAGTACTAGGGGTTAGGGATTTATGAATTATATATATAGGCCTCCTAGTAGAGTTGTAGATTAAGTCTAACTAGTTTTAGATTAGGATTAGGACATTAATTTTTTTTCTTTTCTTTTTTTTTTCTTTTTACCCTACTCGGCCGAAATATATATTTATATATATATTTTTTTTATAATATATATATATATATATATATATATATATATATATATAGTTATTATATATATATTTTAATTATATATTATACAATATAAAACCTTAAGTTTTTGTAAAAATATTTACTTATTTGACTAAACCTTTTTGCATAAACGCAGTTTACTACCTTTCTAAAAATAACTTTTCATTTCCAACCTAACTTTCCAAAAATAGAAATTTTACATTTTCTTAATCTAACACTTAAAAGCTAAACCTATCTTAGATAACTACACAAAACACATATACTGTATATATACTTACACAATTACTTGCAAACGCTCAATTATCAAAAAATCATTTCCTGTCATTAAAAATGATTGAAATAACTCCGACCAAATTTTTCCCATCATTTAATCTCATTGAGATGATCACACTCGCCATAGATTGATTACCAATACTTCATAAACACATAAAAACACATAGAATCACATAAACCATACTTTGCAACAGGCACATAAGTCAATACTAACGGTTTGACTAACCTGCTCAAGTCATGGTTGTCACGCTGGTCAGCAGACCGATTCACGAAAACCATGGTTCTAAAAGGCGCACCATGGCGCCGCAAAGGCCTCGCAAAAGCGCGAGGCGTGACCTTCACGCCACGCAATAGACCAAGGCTTGGGCTTAAGGTTTGACATGAGATGAGAAGTGAAAACGTGATAAGACGCGATAAAACGTGATGCGCGAAGGCTTTTTTGAATTCTATTTCGATAAAAACCGTATTTTTATATAGAAATGAAAATGATTACATACAAAGATAGTTTCTTGACTTTATTCCTTATGTATGACACTTTTTTGTAAACTCAATATATTTGTAATATGATATAAATATATAAATTTATAAATATTTTCATATTTTGTGACGCTTTAAGTCACGCCTTAAAAACGCCATGACTCGCCATGGCTTGCAAAGGCGTGAAGCTTGGCCATGCCGCCACGCCACGCCTCACGCTATTTATAACCTTGACGAAAACCGACCGGGTCAACCCGGGTTTTAAAACATTTATATTAATACATAATGAATTTTTTATGTAAAACAACGTGCATAATTATTGATTGTACTAATATCACTATTACAAAACATTAAACATGAGAAAATTTTCATATGTCAGTATATTAAACAAAAATTTTAAAATAAATTTGATTTATGTGTAAATCTCGTGCGTACACAAAAATTATAACTAGTTTATTAATCATAACATATAGAGCTATCTAAAACCTTACGAAATTGCAATATGGATCTAATATGCCATGTAACCCTACGCAACTATATGAATGTCAGATACATAAGAAAATAATCAATTTTGCCTTTGAAAGATATAAAATCGATAATTAATGGAATAAACGTATTTAAAGAGGTGGACAAATAGACGTGGGTATGGTGCGAGTCAGGGAAATCCCACTAATTATTTGTCCCTTGTGCATTGTTTTATATCTTTGAAAATACTTTTACTACAATTTTTATTATTTTTTCCCATTCTTGTGTTTGTTCTTTTTAGGCGTATTTTTAATGTTTTATTCCCTTTTCCTTCTCTTTGATGAACCTTTAATTTTTGTGTCGAATATTCTTCTTAGCTTTCATTCAAATTATAAAGCCATCGAATCTATTAACAAAGTTGCTTAATCAAACATTTTAAAATATTAGCTATGACTATGATAGTTTTATATAATGATAATTACTTACCAAAGTTAAAACCTGAACAATTGGTAATAGAAACTAAATTACCATATGTACAAACTTATCGTTTGAAGTACTTATAAAGTTATAAACCAAAGTACACATATATTTGTGATCATATTTTTTAGGAGAAATAACTATCAAGAAATAAAGCCAAGATGAATATATTTTATTTTTCTTGAATTCACGTAACTTTAACATGTCGGGGGAAGTCATTTTTGGACAACATTCAAATGGCGGTTTCATGAGCAAATTAGCTACACTGTGTGATTACTTTTTAGTTCGCAGGTAGTACATGTCACGTATATGCAGGACATGCTAATAGCCCGAATGGGCCACACAAAGCCCAAGCGAACCACTCAAGCCCAATCGAATCATTCAAGACCAAGCAAGCTATTCAAGTCCGAAAGGCCCAAGTCCGAAAGGGCCAAAAGGATCCGAACGGGCCATGAAGTTCTAAACGGGTACAGGATGTTAGCCTAGTAAACAACAAAGCATTGACTTTATTTTAGAGACCTACAGGGCAACGTCACCATAAACACAGAAAGATAGTGATTACACGATAAACTGTGACGTCAACTAAAGAGATGTCACCATCTAAGACACAGGCGATAGAGACATGACGAAAGGGTCGTCACCTACATGCCAGAAACCGTACATCTCTACAGTGTTTCGACTAGTATAAATACCCCCGTATTTACTATTCAAGGGACATCATTTACTGCACACACACACACACTTATTGCTATAGCCCATTCGGCTCATACTCACATACTCACTCTCACACCCGAGCTTGGTCCTGGGTCAACACCCGGGGCGAGTTAACGGGTATTCTTTTTTACTTTCAGGAAATTCAAGAGGATACTTCACCAAGAGTCGAAGAAACGCACCCTAAACTCAAGGTACGGAATTTTACCTTAACAGTACATGATATAGAACCTTAAAAGGAGAATAGCAATTTTATGGTATTTTTTTGTTAGTCTCAAAAACCATTTTTGCTACATTTTGATTCGTTAACCATTCAATATCAATCAACGTATTTAGACCCATGTAGCTATGTACTCATTAAAAATCTGTGTAATAAAGCATCAATAAGGATTCATCATTAAAAGGATCTGCTCATCGAACACATCATTCAAGCGACCAATGGCGTTGCTTTAGAACATCTAATTGCGTGCACCTAACTCAAGGTTATGGGTTTTCAAGTCAATAATGAAGACCAAAAGCAGTCTATGGATGGCTACACAACAACATGAACACCAACAGCTTTTAAACTCTTGTTTTTTTCTTTTTTGTGGCCATCCACCTCCATTTCACCTATTCTTTGTCTTACCTCCTTGTTTTCTTTGGCAATAGCAACATATTATCTGCATTCGTTTGTTATATTAAAGGTGTACGACTCTTACATAAAAAAAAGTCTTCTTATGAAAATAACCGGTGTTTTGAAATTCGATTTCATCTAGCCGGTTAAAACGGTTAAACCATTTTTCATTGAAAAAAAAGACAAAATAAATCGGTTTCTGTTCAGCACAAGTAATTTAGGTGAGATTAGCATATATAACTAAAAAATTAAATGGTCAGAATTTTGTTTGCCGTTCTTTGCTGGTACCATATAAAAACCACCGATTTTGTTTTTTTTTTGTTAAGAAACATTAGAGGAGGAATCGAGCAGTCTCAGTTCAAGGAGCTTACAGACCTGCTCATTCCGATCGTGCTTAATCCGTGTCCTGATAG
>BQNB010081099.1:0-12669 GCA_026074375.1 Tanacetum coccineum
GGGAGGATTGTCTACGATTATTGAAGCCATTTGAAAATTTGTGTTTGAAGATCCTTCCAAGAGAAGTTATTTTGTTTATTTTCATATAAAAATACAAAAATATTTTTCATTTTCTTTTATTAGTATAATTAAAATATAAAACCAAAAATCTAAAAAAAACAAAAACAAAAATATAAAAACATTTTCCATAAAAAGAAAAAAAAATAAAATAAATTTCACCAAGTTGGTAAAAGAACACCAACAAATAATACTTTCAATTGAAGTATTATCCATAAATAAGTTCCCGAACCAAAGATCAAAAACTTACCTTTTGTGTCTCTTGCGACGTACGGCTCACCTTCGAAAGTTAAACAAACTCTTTTGTGCGTTTTTCTTTTGAAGAGTTACCGAGAAGCTTGTTGATTATTAGGTTTAAGTGTCTTATCTCATTGTCCGTATTTAAAATTTATTGTGAATACATTGTTGAAAAACCAAAAAAAGTTTCTTTAAAAAAAAATTTAACTAAAAAAAATTAGTATAAATTTTCTTTTTACATTTTAGTGCATGCGCACTCGTTCTCAGTCTCGTAATTCTAACCGTCAACAACAACAAGTCAATCCGACTTTTGTTGAACCTATTCCCGTAGTTACAATGGATGATAATCGTACTATGGCTCAATTGCTTGAAGCACCCACCGTGGGTTACGAGGATGCCATCGTTGTGCCCGAAATCACCGCGGACAACTTTGAGCTTAAGCACGGTTTGCTTACCCTCGTTCAAAACAAACAATTCTTCGGACATGACAAAGAAGACCCTCATGCTCACATCCGTTATTTCAACAAGATCACTTCTACGATGAAGTTCCCGAACGTCCCGAGTACGTCGGTAAAGCTTATGCTTTTCCCATTTTCTCTCGAGGGTGCAGCCCGGATTTGGCTTGAAAAAGAACCCCCTCGATCGATTCTCACATGGGATGATCTTGTTTCGAAATTCATCAACAAATTTTTCCCTCCTTCCAAAACAACAAATCTTCGAAATGAAATCACGAGATTTCAACAACGATTTGATGAAACTTTCTACGAGGCATGGGACCGATTTAATGATCTTCTTCGAGCATGCCCACATCATGGATTTTCGGAGTTACATCAACTCGATACTTTCTATAATGCTTTGAACTCTAATGATCAAGATTCATTGAATTCCGCCGCGGGTGGTAACTTTTTGGATAAAATGCCTCGTGATTGCCTAAGAATCATTGAAAGCAAATCCAAAGTTCGTAATTCACGTAACAAACCGGTTGTTGCAAAAGTGAGTTCGAGCAGTTCTACCCCCGGTATTTCTCCCGATGTTCCTGAACTAAAATATATGGTGAAAGCCTTACTTCTCGATAAGAAAAATCAAAACCAAGCTCCCGCTCCCGTGAAAGCGGTCGAGGAAAGTTATGTTACTTGTGGTGGTGCTCATTCTTACCGAAATTGTCCCGCCACCGATGGCAACGTTTATCGTGACAATATTCAAGAATTTGTTTCCCAAGCAGCAACAGCTAATTTCAATCAAGGAAATACCGGTTACCGAGCCCTGATTGCTAATCAAATTCGACCTCCCGGTTTTCCTCCCGTTCAACAAAACCAAGGAAATAACCAAAACCGTTACAACCAAAACCGGGGAAATAATTACAACCAAGCTTCCACCTACCAACCCCCGGTTAATCAAGGCCAAATTTATCGACCTCCGATTAATCAACCCCTGGTTCACCAAGCTCCACCTTACCAAGCTCCAGCTCCGCAAACACAATGTGTGACAAAGAACGATTTTGAAAGCAACATCAAAGCTAATGATGCAGTGATGAGGAACCAAATAACCAATTTAACGGACATGCTTTCCAAATTCGTGTATTCCAATACCGCTTCTACTTCAGGGTCAGGGACACTCCCTAGTAATACCATTACTAACCCGAAGGTAGACTTGAAGGGTATTACCACCCGAAGTGGTGTTGCTTATCAAGGACCCACGATTCCTACTACTTCATCTCCTCCTAAAGTAGTGGAACATGAAACCGAGGTGAGAAAGGACACGGTGCCTCCTACTAATAACGGAAGTACCAAAGACATCCAACCTCCGGTTGTCCAAGTTCAATCTCAAGTACCAAATTCTAAACTCGTTGTTGATCCCGTTAGTGCTCCGTTGCCTAACTCAAAACCGTCAATCCCATATCCTTCGAGACGTAAGGATGAAAAGCGTCGTGAAAAATCTAACGACCAAGTTGAGAAATTCTACAAAATCTTTCAAGATATGAGTTTTGAAATTAGTTTAGCGGATGCTTTGATTCTTATGCCAAAATTTGCCTCAACTCTTAAAGCATTAATTAGAAACAAAGTAAAATTAAGTGAAATGGCTAGAACTCCTTTGAATGAGCATTGTACGGCGGTCATCCTAAACAAGTTAATCGAAAAACTTGGAGACCCCGGAAAATTTCTAATACCATGTGATTTTCCTAGAATGGATGAGTGCTTAGCCTTGCCAAGATCTTGCGCTGTAGCAATTAATCTCATGGCCATTATCCATGTGGAAAAAGCTTTCTCTTCCTGAGCACCTTCCTACTGTATGACTTTCTTGAACTTGCAGACCGTTCGATTACCAAACCGATCGGTATCGCCGAAGATGTCTACCTAAAAGTAGGAAAGTTTAAATTCCCAGCCGACTTTGTAGTCGTAGATTTTGATGCCGATCCCTGAGTTCCTCTAATTCTCGGGAGATCCTTCTTAAACACCAAACGTGCTTTGATTGATGTTTATGAAGGAGAATTAACTCTTCATGTTGGAAAAGAAGCCGTAACATTCAATCTAGACCAAACTTCAAGATATTCTGTCACACCCCCAAAATATCAGAGTATAATGGCAACCGAGGGCGTGTGACTTCATGATTATCATACTTCTAAGCAATATAGAACGACCTCTATATGAGACGTTTTAAGAAAATTTATCACTTGAATTAGGAATAAATAAATTATTTAGACATTCAGTGGAAGCATAAAATAGACAATACGACAGCATTTTTTAAATAGTACAAGTGATCTTCAGATAACGGGAAATGACTGCAAATGCATGAGACTTCATATAGCATCTTCGTTCTTAATACATGAGACAACATTGCTAAAGTGTCAACATAAAGCTGGTGAGTTCATAGGTTTGTTTAAGCAGAAAAATGTAGTGTTTATGAATCACAAGATTTCATCCACATATGACAATATAACAGATACAAAGTCATATAAATTGCATTACTATTTTCTAAGCTCATGACACCAAAGCGTTAACATATACCAACAATGAATGAATGCCCTTGCAGGTGTCTACCTCGGGACACCTGTGATCTGACTCGAATGAAACTGTGTTTGCTTGACTAATGTCAGTCTAAGACAAACAGGGACGTCAATCCCGATAGATCTATCCATAACATTCACGCTTACAAGTAATTAATGGTTCATGAGAAAACTCACCTTGACAGGTAATCGTCTGAGATTGGTAATGGATTAAGGCATGTCAAATAGTGACTCAGTCAAACACCTAAGTAAAAATACTCTGACGCCGGTTTTATTCTTCCAGATCTCGCGATAATCCTTGGGTGAGCCCGTGCACTGACGTACCTAAAAACAAGGTGGCTTTACCGTTGTTGATAACTGATGAAATGAGTTAATTACTCTAATCTTTTGGTTACAGGTTGAAGTGGTATGCATTGAATTAACGAAATTAATGATGCCACCAGTTAAAGTCCACTTTCCCTACTGTTTATGATCTAAATGCTCGAGAGTTTAGCGGGTAACGATGGGAATATTTTTTTCTCGATGGTTTCTCGGGTTTCTTTTAATTTCCCATCCGACCCTCATGATCAAGGAAAAGACACTTTCTACATGTCCTTAAAGAACGTTCGCTATCGTCCGCATGCCTTTCGGCCTTATGCAATGCATCGGCAGTTACCTAAGGTGTATGTTGTCTATCTTTCATGATATTATACAAAAAAAATGATGGTAGTCTTCATGTGGACGACTTCTCGGTCTTTGGATTTCATTCAGAAACTTGCTCTCTTCATGTAGATGGATGCTTCAATGGTGTGAAGACACCAATCTTTTCTAAATTTGGAATAGGAGTCATTTTATGGTTAAGGATAGGGCATTGTTCTTGGCAATAAGATTTCCCATAAATGGGATTGAGGTCGATAAAGCAAAGTAGATCATTCCCACAACAATACAAATGGTGTTGGAAGTTTTCTCGGTTATGACCGGTTTTCTACCGACGGTTATAGGAATATATTTCCAAAATTTCCCAGACCGATGATCTCACATAATTCTCGTTGTAAAATTACTCCGTTCATCTTATCAATGAATGTATTCAAGCTTTTGAAACGTTAAGAAATTATCTTTACCGAAGCTCCAATTTGATTGCCTGACTGGGACCATAACCTTTGAGCTTATCGTGCGCATTGCTAACGAGACTTTGCCATATGTGCAGGTCTTGGTTAGTTAAAGTCATGAAAAACACTTTAGGGCCTATTATCTCTTTGCTAGGGTAAACATTGGAACGAGGCGCGAATCGCATTTACTCTACGACGGAGAAGAAATGTTTAGCGTGGTGTATGCCTTCAAAAAATTCCGATCTACCGTCTATCTTGAACAAAAGCATGTGTATAACTGTGGTATTTATTTATCTTAACATAAGGGTTTATTCTGAACTTGGCATAGTTTTCTAGAGAGAGAAAAAAACACATGAGAGAGATTTTCTTGTGACGAGAAAATGTGTATTATATGAAATGTGTAAAGATGACTAGCTTAGCCGTCTTCTAACGTTGGACAGTAGGATTATATAGTTTTACAATTCTATCGAGGTATTAGTTACCGGCTTAATTCCGATAATCTACTATTTCACTTATAAACTTACGAGCTTTAATTAAACAGTATAAAATACACGGGGTAACCGATTTTTTTTCTAATATCTAATATCTCCCCTAAGAGGAGGTCACAACATGAAAATACTAAACTAACCACTACAGTCTTTTGCTCCGTAGACATTTTGATTCTTGTTCATTTGGGCGGTAACGTGTTTTTTTATTCTTCTTTGACTCGTCTTTTGATTGTGATCTTGAGCTTTCTTGGGAGATCATCACCAATCATAATCTATTACATTATCTTAGTATTGGATCGCCATCTTGGGGCACTTGTGAAGTTAATACGACGTTATCATGAGTTTTGCGGATGCTTTGACACATTTTATTAGGTCTTTCATAAACTTCATAAACAAGTGTAGGTCATGTTCCGGACATTTGGTTATTCACTTGATATTCAGGAATGGGAAAATTCAATCTCCATCTCCATCTTTAAGTTATCCTGTAATGAAACAGTTAGCAATAAAGAGAAAATTGATTTGAAAAATCAGTCTAAGTGTTTCTTATGAAAATATTTTGTAACACTTCTGAGAGTTTTGATTGTTGTCAAAATGATCCAAAGAACCGTCATTTTCTTTTACTAGAACAAGATTGTTTCACACAGAATCCACATCATATTCTTTCCAGTTGACACAAGTTTAATTCTTGTAGTATCGATCTCAAGTAACCATACCAAGAGGCTTGTTTGATGTTGGCTCTAGCAGATTTCCTTCTTATTGTGATAGACCATGCCGTTTCACTCGGAAATGTTCTGCGAAATATCTAACAAGGATAATGCGTGGACTCATAGGATAGAATTATGTTTCTACCTGTGTGTGGAAGTCATAGTGAAATTGGATATGTGTCTAACGAGATTAGTATTGACGATCTTTGGCTCTAGACATCTATAGTGCGTTTTGGTTCTAGTAATCAAGAGGCTGGAGCTGACTGCCACGTTCAATATCAACTAACTCGGAGTGTGGAAAGTCAATTAGGATACAGTGTTTAGTCTCCGTGAGAAATGAACAATTAATCTTTGAGAGATTCTGAGTGGCTACGGGAGGGGTTGTGCATTGCATCACTGGGTCCATGATGTCGATCTTCAATGTCAGCAATCATCTTAGTGATTCTGGCAGCATATGTATTGACCCGGTTTCTGCCTAAGTGTATGGAGGGCTTCTTTCTTTACACCCTTTATCCTTATAATTCTTTTTAATTCTTCAACCCCTTTAGTGCTTACCGAGACTTCATGACTAGAACCTTGTTAGGTTTATTCTGGTATCTTGCTCCCTACTCAGTCCTGACTCACTTTTCCCTTTATTCTCACTTTTACTCTTGTATATGTCCATACCTAAGGGACATCTTCACTTAATAGTGGATTGTACCACTGGGTGATCCCCTCCGGTTATGGCTGGATCATTGGACATTGTTCCAAACACCTTACCACCTTATCAACTCTAATTAAGTAAAATGCATGGATCTGGTCTATCTTGGTTTGTAAAGTTCTCACTTTCCATAGAAACCAATTAAAATTCAATATGGTCTATGATATAATTTATCAATGCGTTTAGTACCTCGTTCGGTTTTTGATATTTTCAGAAACGCTCCCCCTCAAAATGTGCTTCGGTATTCGAAATTGTTTAGCACGTTTGGGCGGAGTATATGAGTCCTAATAATCACGATTATTATTATACACATATTTTAATCACATTTTCTCCCCTTATCAAAAATGTTAAACCCTTTGACATTTGGAGCTATAAATTGAGCGTAAATTTGTTATAAAAATTTCGGGGAGAAAATAAGTGTGGCCATTAATGCGCAAGAGTGTAAGAAACTTATAACTGCTCCCCCTTCAATAGTTGAAGGATATAAATTATTTTCTACACTTAATAATAAAGATTAACTTATTACTAATGTAAAGATATATTTATTTCACAATAAATAATATTGACGTTTTTTATTGGTGCGACGATGTCGTCACGTTGTTCTGTTGATAGCTTATATTCTATATCTCTTATTCTTCCTCTAATAAAGTTTCATAGACTTTGAAAGATCCTCCTGATCTGTAGTATTTTCTCGATCGCAGTGATGAAGTCTTTGCTTCTTTTCTTGTCATCCTCTGACCACTTCCGTTCTCCATTCCCTTATTATACTCAAACAGATGAAAGTCTTTAACCATGTGATCCAGCTTCTTTTCCATGACTCTTGTCAACGCTACCCATCACTAAACTTGTGCGCTCATTCAAGCCTTCATCAACTTTTTCTTTGATCATTTTGTCTTTTGTAGGACAACGGCTCTTGGCTTCAGGGGCATTCGTATAATCTTCTTTGGATGTAATTAGTTGGCTGCATCCCAATTTGGAGTTCAAGGTTGATCTTTGTTTGTAACGTCTATCCTCGTAGCTGCAAGTCTCCCACATGAATCCGATTTCAAGGTTTCTTATCCATATGTTGACTGCTATTCGTGTGAAATCTTGTCTTGTCTGTTTTGGGCAGAATGGTTGATGATGTTCTTGAATATTGAGTAGGGAATAGATCTTCATTATACATTTGGATGATGATTTTTGAAATCCTTTTCCGAGATATGTGCTCTTTGTATACATTACTCGGCGAAGAATTATCTCTTCAAGGTAGTGGTATCCGTTATTTTTCGTTAACCTTGACAATGATCACATGAGAATTCGCATCTGGGATCTGACTGCTTACGTCAGAGGGACTCTTGTGTTGTTGTTGTAGAATTTTTCTTCTAAACCACACAAGTGAGTGATGCCATAGGACTGCACTGATGTCTATTAATGCGTCACAACTTTCAAACCAACATAGTTGGATAACTCAATTCTTCAAGTTAATGTCTAGGTAACGAGTGGCTTTGGATTGGCTATGGAGATAAGGCAATTTTTTGTACTTTTTCACATGTCAGAAGATAATCAGCGTTCCTTATTGAAGAAGAATTGTGGTTGAATAGTTACCTGTCCTGGTGTCTCATTAGGGGCAGTGTGTTCAATTATATATTCACAGAATTTGATGCCCTCAGATTAACCAAATCAAACTTATTGTCAGTTAGTTATGGCAATTCATCCATTATGATATTAATAGAAAGACGATTTCTAATGTTCTTATGAAAGGCTTTAATCATAGGTTAAAAGTAGGACCTTACTAAATCTGCTTTGCCAGAGCTTCTTCTTTCCTGTTCGTCTGCATGAAACCATTTGAAGATTGGCCCAATATCATACGTCTTTTCCTTTTGAAGCTTGTTCTCGTGGCAAAACATGGATACGTATGTGGCATACTGTATTTGGCCCAGTGATTCTTTGGTTCCGAGAAATCATTCGGTGGAAGGTCCATTTGGTTAGGTGTAGGCTGGTCTCTTCGCCTTCAGGACATCAACTTAAACCACGTAGTGGTCGACACCTTGGGAATGCTGAGCGTTATCGGTGTCCTCCAGATCTGAGACATGCCCTTCATCATGCACTTGGAAATCGTCTTCTGAGGATTTGTTCATTAATGGTCTGATTTCGAGTTCAAATCTCGTGCATCGAAGACGTAACTACAACATCTCTTTGTGTCAGTGATCTGCCATCCTGTTTGAGTGTAGAGCTGGATTTGTTTGCGAAGCAGATAGATGCATCAGAACTCCCTGTGGTTTCTTTGAACTTTGGTCATCATCTTTCGGAGGAGGTTGAGATGACCAGAATCACCTGAAATTCGGGTTCTTCTTCTCTTTGTGAATTACCCTGGTTTGAAGTACAACTGAGGGCCTTAATCATCATCACTAGTCTTAATATCTTCACTTATATGCCTTTTCTATTGTGGTCTTTTTCCTTGTCTGCAACTTCTTTATACATGGCATTTCATCTGCTATTTTGCTTTCCATAAGACAACATGGTATTGATGGTTGTTGGCAGGATTTCTGTTTGCAGTCTCTGTTTCTTTATTCTTGTGTTTGAAGAGAGGCACTCTTTAGCTCAAATTCTTCAAGAACAACTTTTATCAGTTGGACTGAGATGGAGTAACGTTGTATCGTGTTTCTCTCACTTTGTTCCTCTTTTGATTCTTGATATCTCTTTCTGACTCTTTTCAGATTCTTGATTCTTGTTTGGACTCTGGGCCAGGAAGCACAGTCTGTATTTCTCGATTCAATTGCAGTGTGTCATTCAAGAATCCTAAGGTGAGGCAATTCATTCAAGTTGTCGTTCCTAGATTATTTCATCACAACTGTCGAACTTGAGATTTCTAATAGAAGCAAAACAGCAGTGAGTTGTTCATGTCTTCTTCTCTTCAGCCATTTTATAGCTCTAATTTTGGCGTCTCTCAGCTGATGAGCGTGATATGGAGTAATCTCTGAAAGAGTTTTGGTGTATTGTTGTAGCTTTAGTACTTGATCGATGGAGTAGTGACTGCGAAGACGGTTGCGGAGATGAGTTTCCCTAAAAAAAAAAACGATGAAGACTGTCACTTGGGAGTTGATCGTTATCATTTTTAGTCTCATCTGCAACATTAGTTTTTCCTGTAATCTTCGGTTGGTTTGTCTTAGAATTTAAAATCCCATAAGTTTCACAGTGTATTACGATTCTTCACTATGGACGACATAGACCCAAAGTGACTTTCCAGTTTTTCTTCAATGACATGTTCGTCAGGTCTGTAGGTTTCAAGTTTTCATGACACCTGTGGGGTATGCTGTAGGTAGAAGTCTTCGTCCATGTGCTCTGGGTTTGGTTCAGTATGTGACACATGTCTTTTCCAGAGTCTGATCCAGTCTTGGTCTTCTTGCATTTGGGATCAGGGTCTGGTCCAGCCAGGCCTCATGTGGCTTTTTCCAGCGTTGATCCAGCTTGGTCTTATGTCTGAACAAGGTATCTCACTATCCTGAAGTCACTGTGGACGACATGACTCACCTTGTTCTTTTTCAAACTTTGGAGCAGTGGCATTGTTCCACTTTTTGGTGCAACTCCAAATAGTTGTTGAAGAAGATTCATGAAACCACTTTCTCTGATGTATCCATCTTCATGGTTTGAGGAAGAGGGTTCACAGTTGTCGAATCGTGAGGTTGCTTGTATTCACGCTTTACAAGGATAAAATCGATTTGTGGTTCTTTTTCTTCTTTTGACGATCATCCAAGAATTGGCAGCTTGTTCTTCGCGGTTACCTTGCGCTTACCCTTGCACTACTTCAGGTAGTTTTGGGAATTGTTTCAGAAAACTGTGATACCTGATGGTACTCCTCCGACGGGTGGTTGGTCCTTGAGGCAAAAAGGAAGGATCCAAGCTAAGCTTAATTGCTTTCCAAGTCAGCATCAGTACTCACCTTCTCTCTTTTCTGTTTGCTCATCATGATCATATTTTTCTTGGCCAGTTCCGAGATCGGGATCATCACTTATTCCCTTGAAGGTTTCTGGTTTTGTGTGCTTCAGCTTCTTCTTCGTACATACAAGTTGGATAAGAAGGCTTTCACTTTTCGATTTTCTGTGGAAATGCTTACAGCTTGGAAGGTTTCTTATCTGTATAGCAGGAGCCGGAACTTGGATGGTTTGACTGGTAGTACGTGGTTGTGGGCTTTTGGGGAGCACGCTTTGTGGCATGGTTGCTCAGCTTGCACTTTTTGTGGGGTTTTCTTTTGTATTCTTAGCAACTATTTCCAGATAATTAGGATTTATACGAATATTGTTGATGGGTGTGTTTTGGAGGATTGTTGAATGGCTTCAGTTATCAGGGGATCGGGAATTGCCATTCCAAACACTTCAACAGTCTCACCTTTTGGGACAAACTTGAGATTTCCTAATATAAAATCATCTCCAGTATGATGAACAGCAGAATCAGGACGTCGATGGATGTTGTTATTGCTTGCCAAGTAGTAGATTATCACCTTGGAAAACCGTCCATAAGGAATGAGGAGAGGAGTTACTTTCTTCTTTGGGTCCTTCAGACTGGCTTTGTGACTTGCTTTGTGTGAGAAAAATGTCTGGATCCCTTGAGTAAACTCTTCCCATAACAGCTCTGCATGATCAACATTAGTTTGAGTGACGATTCCCCACAGCATTTGCAGAACTGGGTGTCTGGGTTTGTCACTGCCAGAAGTCTTTCCTGTCAAGCACTGGTTGATTAAGGTTAGAATTGCTCTCCATGGTTGATACACATAATTCACCCGTATATTGGAGACAATTTCTACAGGTTCAGGATACCCCAGCTCATTAACAAAATCAATCACAGTGTTACCAGACGGAGGTAACTCAAACGGTTGAGCTGGGATGACAGGAGTAATTGCTAATGCCTTTCTGAGAAGATCAGCACTTAGATCGAACCATTGTTCATCAATTTGACATCTATAAACCCCAGTCTTCTCGTCATATTTCATTGTATTCCAGAATTGTTGCAGGTAGATAGCAGGAACACTTGCTGAGGCAGTGAATGCTCGGAAGAAGTTGGTATTACTCAAGATGTCCACTGATATCTGAAAGATGGGGTTCTTTTGAATCTTTTGAGCATTGAAAAGAAGGTTGCTTTTCCCGATTATTAACCACTGAGAGCGAGGTACAATCTGCTCATCTGTTCTTGTCGGTGGTTGAGTGGGAACATTTTGTTCTGCCATCGTATTCTGCAAAAGAGTATTAACAAAGAAGACAAACATTGCAGAGAAACGATGTTAGAGAGAACTTTAGCATTGATTAAAGTCATGTCATTCCACGATTGATTAAAACAGAGGTAACTCTGGTTTGATGAAAATCTACATTTGAGGACACAAGATGCAAAGTTATCCAACAGGTAACTAAGCCCGGATGGGGTTTAGAAAAGCAACTAGGTCATTCGAAGGGGCCTTGATAGATTATTGGGCCTAATGGGCCAAAATTATGAAACTTAGCCCAAACCGCCGCCAGGCAGAATGCCAACCCGCCGTTAGGAGAATCGAGCAAACCGCCGCGAGGAAGGCACTAAACCGCCATGAATAAAATTTGAAAAGGGCGGGTTGAATATTTTAATATATAAAAATATTCGACCAAACCGCCGAGAGACGGCGGTTTACCTGTTGGAATAAAATAATAGAAAATTATGGCAACCCGTTGTTAGTCAACCCGCCATTAGACAACTCGCTGTGAATCAACCCGCCTTTAGGCAACTCGCTGTGAATCAACCCGCCATTAGGCAACTCGCTGTGAATCAACCCGCCATATGAACCAGCGGGTTGAATAAGTTATTAAAAAATAATAAAATAACCAACTCGCCACCTAGAAACATAAGCAACTCGCCATTCGAACAGATTTCTTAAAATTCAAACCACGCACCTCCTTTGTTAAAACTAATCACATCCTAAGGCCTTCCTACGCATAAGATGCACATTACTACCATTCTTTCCATCAAACACACATACTTTTACTTTCTAAAAGACAACCCGCCATTAAGAAACATAAGCAAATCATTCACTATTGTTTGAGACAGAAATCCACACATCAAAACTTAGTAATATATGCCTTATGAACAATTCCCAGCAACTAAATCACACCTTACAACACTACATTGGCATTTTCATCTAAAACGACCCTAGATCTATTTTTTCTACACTTTTTAATGTGTTTTCATTCGATTCCTTTCATACACACATAGAATAAATGATATAGATTAAAGTTCGATAAATACCTTTGCAAGAAACATTGGAAATAAACGATTTGAGGTTTTGTTCTTGGCGGCGAGTTGCGTGAGAGTGTGTGTGTATGTTTTATCTTTGACTAGATTTTGATAAGTTTGACCAAACACCAACTCGCCGCCTCTTTTATATCCTAAGTTA
>BQNB010081099.1:19113-29729 GCA_026074375.1 Tanacetum coccineum
AGAACACGAGAAGTTGCTTAAAAATCATGAGTCACTATCTGATATTATAGATGTAGGAAGATCAAATATCTTCCACACATGTCCGAAAAAAAGTCTTGCTGATTCTTCTCCAGTGATTGTCTTCCTGCATGGCATGAGTACCACCATCTTTGAGAATCTATCAACTACAACAAAGAGGTAGTCGTTTCCTTTTCGAGTCCTTGGCAGACCGCCTACAAAGTCCATTGAAATGCTTTCTCATGGGCGAGTTGGAACCGGTAACGGGGTGTATAACCCAACTTTTCTGTTAGTAGGTTTTGAAGTGCTACACAACACACAACCTTTTACAAACTGAGCGACATCTTGATGCATCCGCGGCTAAAACACATATCGTTGTAGATTTTGCAAAGTCTTAGTTACTCCAAAATGACCTGCCACTTTGGATGTGTGTGCTTCGCGCATCCATCGTACTCGATCCCCCGTCTTAGGAATACAAAGTAAAACTCCTTTGTAGAGAAGTTTACCTTGCCAAGTGAACTCTGTTGGGATGCTACATTTAATGTCTTCGATTGCTCTATGAAAATCTGGATCATTTTTGTATTCACTAGCATACTCGTCGATACCCCGTCTTAGGAATACAAAGTAAAACTCCTTTGTAGAGAAGTTTACCTTGCCAAGTGAACTCTGTTGGGACGCTACATTTAATGTCTTCGATTGCTCTATGAAAATCTGGATCATTTTTGTATTCACTAGCATACTCGTCGTGACATGATGGTTGAACCTGCATAAACACCGACAAAGAAATTGTTGGCATCGGAGGTCAGGATAGCATGTCTACGAGTTTGTTATGAACTCCTTTCTTGTATTTAATAACAATGTTAAACTGTTGCAAGTAAGTCATCCACTTCATATGCCTTGCCTGTTGTAACTTGGCTTGACTTTGAAAATATTGCAATGGTTGATGATCCGTGTGCACTACCGTTTCCTTTCCAAGTAAATAACATCACCAATGTTTCACGACTTGATGTAAAGCTAATAATTCTTTGTCATACGTAGGGTAATTCTTTTGAGATCCTTGAAACATCTATAAATGGTAGGCCACGGGTTTCCCTTTCCTGCAACAAAAAGGCTCCAATTGCATAACTAGATGCATCGGTCTCCAGCTTGAATGGTCGTTGCAAATTTGGTAGTGTAAGAACAGGTGCTTCACTAATCTTTTTTTAATAACATAAAAGTATCCTCATGCTTCTTTGTCCATTCAAACTTGGAATTCATCATAGTTGAAGCATGCAAAGGAGATGCTATGACTGAGAAATGTCTAATAAACTTACGAAGATACTAACAAGCTCCCATGAAGCTACGAATTTCAGTAACCGAACTTAGTCTAGGCCAATCTGTAATTGTTTTAACTTTTTCTGGATCAACCTGTAAATTACCATTACCAACAACAAAACTAAGATAAACTAATTTTCTTTTCCCAAACTCACATTTTTTTTGTTTAAACGAAGTTCATGTTGCTTTACTAGGTTGAAGATTTTATTTAAATGCTCTAAATGTTCTTCTTCTGTTTGACTATATATGAGAATCTTGTCAAGGTAAACAACGACAAAATCATCAATATGAGGTTAAAGAATATCATTCATCAATCTCATGAATGTAGTGTTATGTGACCGAGCCTATGTGAAATCTCATGAAGTAGAAGAAGTCAAATAGATAGTCAAGTGGTTAAGCTCGTCTATTTTAATTGTTGTTTTTATTTTCCTTTATGTCAGTTAGAGGTTTTGCTAAAATAAAGGAGATTGTGGGGATGCCCACGTTTCCATGTTTTCACAATTCTAGGATGTAGTGGTTTATGGTTTGTTCTCTTTTAAAAGGCAGATGCCTGATGTTTATGAAAGGGACAGAAAATTGCTCCAAACTCATCTCTCAATTCTATCTTACTTCCTTCTCATCTTCTTGGCCATTATCATCCCTATCAACCCACATCAGTGGTATCAGAGAGGTGTTGATCTATGGCGAAAAAAACTCAAACTGAATTCCAACAGGAAACCGACGAGCGATTTGCGAAGCATGAAGCTATGTTTGACAAAATCATGGCCGAATTGCAGAAGCTTACAACCAACCAGGACCAACGGATGGTAGGTCCATCAGGTTTTGCGTCAGGCGGCATTAAACCCTACCTGAAATTGCACTTCCCGCGATTCGGAGGGGAGGATCCCAAGGGGTGGCTTTATCAGGCTGAACAATATTTTGAGTTCCAGCGGGTTGAGACGGAAGATCAAGTTCAATTAGCATCGTTTCATCTAGATGGGATTGCACTCCAGTGGCATAGGTGGATCACCAAGTTTCGTGGCCCCATGACATGGGCTGAATTCTCAAAGGCAGTTTTGGTAAGGTTTGGGCCCACGGAGTATGAGGATCCAGCGGAAGCATTATCAAGACTCAAACAAACAACCACAGTGGCTTCGTATCAAGAGGCGTTTGAAAAAATCTCCCATCAAGTGGATGGGTTACCGGAGACATTCTTGGTGGGTTGTTTTATCGGGGGATTGAAAGAGGAGATACGGTTGGAAGTTAAACTCAAGACACCTAGGAACTTGACAGAGGCAATAGGTATGGCTCTGTTGGTGGAGGAAAAACTCAATCTTCAACGTAGAGGTTCTACAAGCCAACGATTTTCGGCCCTTACCGCACCAAGTCGGTCCACCACTACGCAAGGAATACTCGGCCCAAGTCCTAACCAACGACTCGCCATACCTGCTCCAAACCCGATTCGACGTTTGTCACAAACCGAGGCCCGCGAACGACGAGAGAAGGGGTTATGCTACTATTGTGATGAGCGATACACACCGGGTCATAAGTGTAGCAAACCACAGTTGTTCATGATCAGTGATGTTTCAGAGGTTGAAGATGAAGAAAGTCTTGGCGATAATCAGGAGCAAAACCCGGGTGATTCCCATGTGGAAATCTCGTTCCATGCAATCTCAGGTTCTATTAATCCTCAGACTTTAAGGTTACCTGGAAAAATCAACAACAAAGAGGTGGTGGTATTAATAGATGGTGGCAGTACACATAACTTTGTGGACCAAGCCTTAGTTGATCGCTTTGGTCTAGTAGTAGAAAAGGATACACCTTTAAAGGTGGTGGTCGGCAACCGGGAACATGTCACTTGCACCGGGCGCGTACGTGCTTTAACAATCGTAATTCAAGGGTATGTCATCTCTACTGATTTTTTTGTTCTTCCAGTCGCAGCATGTCCGATAGTGCTTGGGGTACAATGGTTAAAAACCTTAGGACCAGTTGAGATGGACTATGAACAGCTAACGATCGGGTTTCATTTGGCGGGCTCATCACATAAGTTACAGGGACTTAAGGGTTCTGAACTCGCGGCATTGAAAACTCACGAACTGATGGGAATACAAGGCACAGCCTTATTTCTCCAAATCACCCCCGTTCCTACGGAAGATTTTTCCATAAGTGTTTAATATTTTTTATCATTTTTCTTTTTTGAAATTTTTAGAAAGTCATTTAAAATTAGTAAATTAATTCAGAAAATTACAAAAAAATAGTTTTTAGTTTTAGAAATAATATTTTGAGGTTTACAAAGTTTAAAATCATTTTCATCATTTTTAGATTTTAAATTTCATTTTTAGCTTTTTTAATTTAAGTTTAGAAATTAGTTTTAAATTATAAAAAGTAGTTAAAAATAGTTTTCTTAGTTATTATCATATTTTAGACTTTTCTAAAGTAGAAAATCATTTTTTGAAATTTTTAGGTATTAATTTGTCATTTTCTAGAATTTTAAATAGTATAAATAGGTTTTTAATTCATAAAAAATTATTAAAAAGTGAAAAAAAAAATATAATTCCTTTTTAGAAAATTTTCTTTTATCATTTTAAAGGTTTAGAAACTAGATTTGCATTTTTAGGGTTAATTTTGATTTAGTTGACAATTTAGACGCGTTTTAGGATTCTCGTTATTTGATTTCTTTGTTAATCGCCTTATTTGTTAGTATTAACATGCCTTTTTTTGTCTTTTTCGTAGAATTAGAAATCAAATCCAATCAAATCTTGTCATTCAAACATCAAATATCAAACCGACTTTCGACTCTCAAACTTGCACTCCTCGTCGGGAATAACAACCCGGGAATATCATTCTACTCGGATTTAATTGATTTTCTTTCTTTAAACCTTTTCAAGGGATACTTGATTTGTTTTTGGGTTAATATAAGTAGTATTATTATTTATATGTACCTAAAGCTAGAAGTCACAACGCAAAAGGGGTTCGAGGTTTTTTAGGGTTGGCCGGGTATTATCGCATGTTTATTAAAGGGTTTAGAGGTATTGCGGCACCTTTGCACACGTTAGTAGGGACGGATCCTTTCCAATGGGATGATTCGGCTAATCAAGCCTTTTAAAACTTGAAGAAAGCTCTCACAACAGCACCCACTTTGGGGTTACCAAATTGGTCCCTTCCATTCACCCTTGAGTGTGACGCAAGTGGGGTAGGTATTGGCGATGTCCTTACCTAAAATGGAAGATCACTCGCCTATTATAGTGCCCCGTTAAAAGGTACTACGTTATCATGGTCGACCTACGGAAAAGAGATGTTGGCGATGGTTAAGGCGGTTCGTAAATGGAGGCATTATCTATTGGGGTGAACATTCGTTGTTAAGACGGATCATATGAGCTTACAATATCTTTTGGAACAGCGTATCACTACACCCGCTCAAGCAAAATGGTTGTCTAAGCTCTTGGGCTATGATTACAAAATTGAATACAAAAAAGGGCCTTCAAACAACGGAGCAGATGCACTTTCCCGGCGAACCGGGTGTCATTTTCTAGCTATTTCTCATCCGTGTTTAACTATTTGGGCTGACATTCAAAACGAGGTTAGAACTGATCCTTATTATGATGATTTACCTTCTTCACTGCCTACTAAGTCACAAAAGAATGTCGTGGTTCAGGATGGCGTGTGGTTTCGATAAGGGGCCATCTTTCTCAGTCCCACTTCTTCTTTAATACATACTGTACTAGAGATCACTCATCACCAGAAGGAGGCCATTTTGGGTTCTACAAAACCTTGGATAAGGTAAAACAAAGTTTTTGGTAGGTTGGATTGAAAGAAATTCTAAAACAGTTCCTTCACGAATGTTAGGTTTGTTAGCGTTTTAAAACGGATAGTATGAAACCTGCAGGCTTGTTACAAACCCTACCGATTTCGGAGCAGGTGTGGGAAGATGTGAGCATGGATTTTGTAGAAGGTTTGCCCAATTCGAATGGCTTCACCGCAGTCATGGTGGTAGTCGATAGGATCTCGAAATATGCCCACTTTGTACCCTTGCGACACCCGTTCACCGCAACCACAATCACCCAAGAGTTTGTGTCTAATATTGTACGACTTCATGGTATTCCATCCACGGTGGTAAGTGACCGAGACAAGGTTTTTATTAGTTCATTTTGGCAAGCTCTATTCAAATTGCAAGGTACAGGTTTATGCATGAGTTCGAGTTACCACCCTCAATCGGACGGGCAAACTGAGGTTGTGAATCGCACGATGGAACAATACTTAAGGTGTTTTGCTAGTGATAAGCCGAAGAAGTGGGTCGAGTGGCTGCCTTAGGAAGAGTACAGCTGCAATACCTAGGTGCACACCTCCACTAAAATGATGCCTTTCCAGGTTGTGTATGGACGACCTCCTCCAAAATTCCTACCTTATGTTCCAGGCACAACGAACATACAAGTTGTTGATGAGTATCTTTGTGACCGGGATGAATTATTAAGGCAGTTGCGTGCTAATTTATTGGCAGCCCAACATCGCATGAAAATTCAAGCCGATCATCACAGGCGAGAATTAGAATTTGAGAAGGGTGATTTGGTCTTCGTGAAGTTACAACCTTATCGGCAGACTTCAGTGGCGACAAGGGTGTCCAATAAACTTAGCCCTCGATTCTTTAGGTCATACCGACTTCTTGACAAGGTGGGAGAGGTAGCGTATCAGGTCGAGTTACCATCTGGGTCACTTAAACACAATGTGTTCGATGTCAGTTTGCTAAGACGATGTGTTGGATCGGCTATCGACCTAAGCCCAACGACCATAGATGCCTCAGTTCTACCTTCAGGTCCTTTATAACCGGAATGCATCTTGGATGAATGGGTAGTTCAAAAGGGAAAGTATCGGCCCAAAACGGAACTTTTAGTCAAGTGGTTGGGTCGCCCTCGTGAAGACGCCACTTGGGAAACGAAATGGAGGTTTATTCGTTCTTACCCTAACTTTCGCCTTGAGGACAAGTCGAGTGTAAGTGGAGTGGATTGTTATGTGACTTAGCCTATGCGAAATCTCATACAGTAGAGGAAGTCAACATATATAGTTAAGTGGTTAAGATGGTCTATTTTAATTGTTGCTTTTATTTTCCTTTGTGTCAGTTAGAGGTTCTGCTAGAATAAAGGAGATTGTGGGGATGCCCACGTTTCCATGATTTCACATTTTTGAGGATATAGTGGTTTTTGGCTTGTTCTCTTTTAAAAGGCAGATGTCTTATGTTTATGGAATATACTGAAAATTGCTCCAAAACATCTCTATGTTCTATCTTACTTCCTTCTCATCTTATTGGCCATTATCATCACTATCAACCCACATCAGTAGTATCAGAGACAGTGTTGATCTATGGAAACTTGAAAAAAATCTCAAACTAAATTCCAACAAGAGACCGATGAATGATTTGTTAAGCATGAAGCTATGTATATAAAAATCATGGCTGAGTTGCAGAAGCTTACAACCAAGCAGGACCAAAGGATCATAGGTCCATCAGGTTTTGAATCCAGCGGCATTAACCCGAAACCTTACCTGAAATTGCACTTCCCAAGATTCAGGTGGGAGGATCCCAAGGGTTGGCTCTATCAGGCTGAACAATATTTTGAGTTCTAACGGGATGAGACGGAAGATTAAGTTCAATTAGCATCATTTCATCTTGATGGAATTACACTCCAGTGGCATAGGTGGATCACCAAATTTTGTGGCCCCATGACATGGGCTGAATTCTCAAAGGAACTTTTAGGAAGGTTTAGGCCCACTGATTACGAGGATCCAGCGGAAGCATTATCAAGACTCCAACAAACAACTACAGTGGCTTCGCATCAAGAGGCATTTGAAAAAATTTCACATCAAGTGGATGGGTTACCTGAGATATTCTTGGTGGGTTATTTTATCTTGGTGGGTTGGAAGTTAAACTCAAGACACCCAAGAACTTGACAGAGGCAATAGGCATGGCTTTCTTGGTGGAGGAAAACTCAACCTTCAACGTAGGGGTTATACGAGCCAGAGATTTTCGGCCCTTCTCTCGCCAAGCCGATCCACCACCACCCAAGGAATACTTGGCCCGAGTCCTAACCAATGACTCAACCTACCTGCTCCAAACCCTATTCGAGGATTATCACAAACTGAGGCTTGCGAACGAAGAGTAAATAGGTTATGCTACTATTGAGACGATCGGTACACACCGGGACATAAGTGTAGCAAGCCGCAATTGTTCATGATCAGTGACGTTTCTGAGGTTGAAGATGAAGAAAATATTAGCGATACTTAAGAACACAACCCGGATGATTCCCTTGCAGAAATCTCGTTCCATGCAATCTCAGGTTCCATTAACCCTTAGACTCTACGGTTACCTAGAAAAATAAAAAACAAGGAGGTGGTGGTATTAATAGATGGTGGCAGTACCCATAACTTTATTAACCAAGCCTTAGCTGATTGTTTTGGTCTAGTGGTAGAAACATATACACCTTTTAAGGTGGTGGTCGGCAATCGGGAGCACATCACTTGTATCGGACGCGTGCGTAATTTAACAATAGTCATTCAAGGGTATGTCATCTCTACTGATTTTTTAGTGCATCTCGTCGTAGCTTGTCCCATAGTGCTCGGGGTTCAATGGTTAAAAACCCTCGGACTAGTTGAGATGGACTATGAACAGATAACGATAGGGTTCCGCTTGGCGGGTTCATCACATAAGCTACGAGGTCTAAAGGGTTTTGAACTCGCTGCATTAAAAGCTCACGAATTGATGGCATACAAGGCGCAACCTTATTGCTCCAAATCACTCTCGTTCCTACTAAAATCCTACCCAAAAGAAGTCCCTGCCCAGTCATCCAACAGGTCCTAACACAGTTTTCTACGGTTTTCCAAAACCCCACTACATTACCACCAAAGAGATTCCAAGATCATGGAATTCCCTTACTTCTAGGATCCCGACCCATGAGCACCCATCCTTATCGACAACCTTATTTGTAGAAGGATGAGATCAAAAAACAAGTTTGTGAGTTACTTCAACAAGGATTGATTCGACCAAGTCATAGTCCATTCTCCTCGCCGGTCTTATTGGTAAAAAAAATCAGACGGCACCTGGAGGTTTTGCATCGATTATAGATCCTTAAATGATGTCACGGTAAAAGACAAATATCCCATTCCCATTATTGATGAACTATTAGACGAGTTACATGGTTCCCGGTTCTACTCAAAGCTTGATCTACGTTCGGGGTATCATCAAATTCGAGTCCAGGACGAAGACATTCACAAGACGGCTTTTAAAACTCACAAGGGACACTATGAGTTTGTTGTGATGCCTTTTGGTCTCACCAACGCACCCGCTACCTTCCAATGCCTAATGAATGATTTATTTCTGACCGTACCTTCTTTTTTAATCTTTTACTTATACTAAAAGGAAAAGGGAAAATAATTTTTACTTTTTATAATTTTTATATTTTTTTTTTTTACTTTTTAATTTTGAAACTAGAATGAAACTTTCGAGGATGAAAGGATCTTCAAACCAAATCAACAAACACAAAACGTAGGAATCGTAAACACTAGTTCCCCGGCAACGGCGCCAAAAACTGGTTGAGCAGTTTTACACACGTAAAATATATATAATATAATATATAATACGTATATTAAACCGGGCAAGTATGATCACCCGGGTCGTTTCACCAACGAATAGTGAAATTGAAACCACGTTCTAGTTCGGATTCTGATTTGAATGAAGCAACGATATTTTGGATAAGCTATTACTACTAATTAAGAATCAACAAATAATGACAATTAAGCAAGTAAACTAATTTTAATCCTTAAAATGTAAACTAAAATTTCACTAAATTAAGAAAAATTGCCGAAAATTATTAAAAATAAAAGCCCTAATTTATTAACTTTTTATAAAATTTTAATTAAACTAATTAAAACTTAACCCTAACTATTAATTAAAACTTAATGAACTCATTAAAAACTAACTTAAGGACTAATTGTGCAAAAACCTAAGAAGCTAACGGAGAAACTAACAAACTGGCGGAGGGACTAACTGAAAAACAACTAAGATCGAAAAGTTACACTTTCTACCCTGAGAATCTACCCCGACCACAAATAAAGTCCAATAAGCATTCGAAATTTTAAAGTGCTTAAAATGAAAAACTCAAAGAAATAAAGTTGTAAAGGAAGCTAGTGGGATCAAAATTAATAAAGGCTACTTGGGCTGAAACTCACAAATAAGCTCAAAAAGAGCTTATCTTTAAGATGTTACAGAAAGTGAGGTTTTGGGCTTATTTTCACTTAAACAACTATAAAATGCTCAAATAAAGCTCAAATCTAAAAAGGAAAAGTTGTCCAGAAAGCTTATGATGTGCTTAATCTAAAAATGCAAAGAAATTAAAGCTTAAACGACTTTTATGCTACTGAAATTGATCATGAACTAAGCAAATTCAGGAAATAAGCAAAGTAACACAAAATTCAAAAGAGCTTAAAAGCTTAAAAAGCTAAACTAGACTCTAAAACTTTAAGGACTTATAAAACTACTTATAATCTATCTAATTAAGCTAGAAAATCTAGACCCATAAGCTAAATTAACAAATTAAAACCTTAAAATTCCTAAGTACTGTTTTTGGCTTTTTAACTTTTTGACAGCAAAAATAAGCTATGTAAATAAGCTAGAAAATGTAATCTAAGACTTATTCTATATTAAGCTATAACTAGACTTTAAAATGCTAAAAGATAAGCTATTCAATCCTACAATTACTGGCTTAAATTGGGATTTGAATATCAGCAGTACTAACTAACTTAGTACTGCTAATGCAAAGTTCCTTTTTTAAACAGCTGAAATAAGCTTAAGAAAATAAGCAGTAAATTAAAAATTAAAACCTAAACCATATTAAGCTATATCTAGATTACTTCTAACTTGAATTTAAAAAACCTAAATCCTACTTTTACTCAGCTAAAAATTAAACCAAAGGTGGCAGTACTAACTTGTGAAAGCAGTACTAACTTTTTAGTTAGTACTGCTAGTGAAAAGTATCAGCAGTACTAACTTTTTGTTAGTACTGGTGCCCTTTGCACAGCTGTAAACCAAGAGTGCAGGTTTCCTAAGGGAAACTTTGCACTTAGACACACTCAAATAGAGTGTTTAAACAAAGTCCAAGCAAGATCTAAGCCCTTGGAGGCTTAGATCAACAATTGCACAAGTGAAATTCAAAAGAGAGTTCTCCTGGTGCTAGAATCAACATAATAAACCATGACTTTTTCAATTTCACAATCTAACTTATAAAAGCTCTTTGCCTAATGATTTTAAATGAAATCTAAGCTGACTTAAACAATTTCAAAAA
>BQNB010081100.1:0-29729 GCA_026074375.1 Tanacetum coccineum
TTTATCGACGTCGTCAATGACTTGAAAACACAGGGTGTTATACCCAAACCAATATCCGTATCTTGAGCAGATTCCGAAACTTTGATATAGCTTGATTGATCTTCTAACTTTGATATTTAAATTGCACAACGGAATTTTGTCGAAGAAGAGGCAAACCACATCAAATAAACTGCTTCTATACTGTTTCATGACATTTGGTCTTGATGAGTATCTGTTCGACGAAACATGAAAGAAATTAGCAACAATTTTCTCACGCTTATAGAATACTTCACACAAACCATACTAAGTGAAGTATAAACCAAGGTACACTACTTCCCTTTAGAAGTTAAACTGATAACTCCAAAGTACATGTTGTTCCCCCATGATGTTACAAACTCTCAGAAACATCATTGACATGTATGCTCATATACTCGAGAAGTTCTTGTCTTCAGCAAAAATCTTGAAAAGTTATGAAAATATTTCAAGAACTTTGAAAATTTTGCTTAGACTGTGAAGTACCATTAACATTCTGAAGCCCAATAATATCCCGTGAGAATTGATTGCTGATCACATCTCTACTCTTTAAACTCTCTGGCTAATATACGAACCTCATATTCTGTCGTCTATTGTTGATGAACGCTGATGGAGACAACCCGATATAACAAACCCGAGAATGAAGTAAAGACTTCCATATTTGTGACGTAATCTTGTATTGTCCGTGTGACAAAGAACGATGTACCCTATACCCCAAACCCAAAGTATAATATGTACTTGTACCTCTTCAAATCTCCTCAACTACGTGAGACACTAAGTATTACAATATAACTCCTTAAAGTGATAGCTACGTTTTGGGTATAGAGAGAAAGAATCACAAAAGCAACTAGATATCTAAGTCTTCATCACAATCAGTATATGTCTGAATAAGTCATTGATGTGTTTCTTCGTGCATAGGTTATTTATATTCAAGTTTTATTATTTATATTTTGCCGACTTTACCTAATCACAAACACTAACGGGCTGTGTACCCGATCAGTTGTGGGTTTGTTGGTAAGTAGGGTGTCGATCACTAAGAGCGAGTGTTAATACTTAAATCTATCAGTATTTTAGTTATCTAAGTTAGTTCTAATTTATTATATGTTATACCTAAGTTAAACCTAAACTAACATAAAAGTGAGGTTTTTAGCTTGAGAGACTGGCATGAGTTTTGGTTTACCTTGACTGAGATGAGGGCGATTAACATACATAAGTTGATAGTTAGAAGATAGAGAAGCGGGCAAGCCTAATGTAATGAAAACATATTAACCATGTTTAATCTAATGAAACGCATGTTTTAGTTTATAAGTGCAATGATTTTCTTATATCATTGTTAATATATCATTCCTAGATTTAGGCGGTACTTCTTCCTAAAACCTAGATCTGGCAATTATGTCACAATTAACCACATCTGCATAAAGTATTCATGGTTGATTTTAATCTATCTTAGGAGACAATAATGGTGATCTTATCAAATCCGAGCTCATCAAGACTTTAATAACTTACTGCTTAATGGCTCTTTATATACTAGTAGTCCATTTTCCTGATCTTTATCCAAGGAATCAGAACGTTATTTGTTAATCCTTGGTCACTTGCTAGTCTAACTATTCAGTAAACCAAGGGCAAAGACATGTCAATATTTATGATCCTATTACTATAGATATATAGATCGCATATATGGAGAGCTATCCCAGCATCTAGCTAACGCTCTATTTGTATTCCTAAATCCAGTTGAATGATACATCACATACTTAAGCACATAAACGAGTATAAATTGATAAACATAATAAACATAAAACGAATAAGCATGCAATCAAATAAACATAAACCAAACATTAAATTATCGTAAACATGGCTAATATCTAAAGGTATTAGCCAATAGCCATTGTAACTATACAAATGTCATAGATGAATGATTAAGGTAAACTAAACAATAATGAACGATACGAAAAACCGAACGCGTATTTAGAGTATAGAAATTACAAGGGTTTCCTATGGATTAAATTGCATTGCATATCATAATTCACACCAAAAGAATAATAAGTCATCAAGTATAAAATATATCATAATATAGATAGAATACAGACAAATACTATGTCCACAAAAAGATAAAACCAAAGGAGATCAAGGGAAGGGAAATCAAGGATCGGGTTGGGGCTGAGTCAGCCACTGAGGTACCGGCACCATCGATCCTTTGTCTGAAACTGCATCTCTGATGTGGTACCTGTGAGCTGCCAACAAAGCTACCATCAAACTCCTGGTAGCTAAGACCGCTAGCGTCCATGATTTGAGTCATACGACCGATCATCTAAGTAGCAAACCTGTACTGATCACTACTCAACCTGTCAATCAATGCACCCTACTAGACTAAAATCTCACCCAGCCTATGGACCTCCTCCTTTAGTCTCTGTAACCTTTGTCCATCAGTCCTAGGAGTCGGGGAAGTTGCCTATGGACCCTGCTGAGGTGCCGAATCAGCCTGGACACCCTCCTAAGCAACCTCAGGGTCAACATGAGCAGCTCTAGCTGCAGCTCCAGCATGTTGTCCCTCTAGACCCATCGCTACCCAAGTGACAACGTATCGTAGTCAACTCACGGACCTCCACAGTCAATGTTTGGAGGCTCTACTTCGTAATCACTCCCAAGTGCACTCCTAAATATGCAATAAGATGACCTCCAGACATCTTAGCTCCCCCAATGGGTAGCAGGGAGGATCACTAACTCTTTACCTGGTGTAGGAACTGACCAGTCACCGCACAAATCACTCGATACTTAAAAAGCACAGGAACTCTTTTAGAGGGGGTTAATAATCTTAATAGGTTATTAGATATGTTTTGGGAATAGTTAGGATTATTCACTGCAACCTGGATAACCTACCTCCTAGATGATTCGGGACTGATTCGAAATCGTAGGGAGTATAGGATATACTGTAATATGCACATTCAAGTTTATATCAACCTTACAACCAGGTAATGAAAACCATAGTTTTGACATTGCATAAAAATTGTCTTCATACCAATAGTAATGAAGTAACTAGGTTAGCACGTTTTCTCTCTTGATATCTCCTATCCTTTTACTTTCATTTATTTATTTTATTGTATTGTTATTTATTCCAAATTAAATTCTAAAAACTATTTTCAAAACGTGACATTTCAAATTAAAACTAATTACACCTTAGCTCTTGGGATAACCTCGGATTTACCATTCTATACTACCCACGATTGGGTTCTCTGTCCGTTAGTGCGTCATTAGGTAAATCGAGTTTTATAAATTTAAAACTTGATAAAAATATACTTTAAAAGAAAATATGCATCAAGTTTTTGGCGCCGCTTTCCCGGGGAGCTAATACTGTTTAGAGTTAATAAAATTAAATTAGAAGAACACTAAGCAGGACGGTTACTCCGTTTACTAATCTGGAAAGACAATTTCGAGCAAGAAGTGAGGTTTCGCTCGCACCCATTCTTAACATCTATACTTTCTACGAATCTGAGTCATCCGAGTCAGATATAGAAAATATAGATATTGAAAACCTCACATTGGAACAATACTTAGCTCTCGACCAGAACAACACTAGAAAAAGATTCACCTGTCCCGATGACTCAACATATGAAATTAAGGGACAACTTCTAAGGGAATTACGTAAGATTTCCTTCTCGGGTGATCCAACCGATAGTGATGTCGAACATATTAGTAATGTGCTTGAGATCGCTAGCATATTCAAAGCTCAGGGGTCTACTCTTGTACAAGTATTCCCTCTAACTCTGAAAGGAATCGCTAAGAGATGGTTTAAAAGAACATCACCCGAATGTACAAAGAACTAGAGTGATCTCAAGCAAAGCTTCATCTAGAGATTCTGACCTCATGCGATGATATTTAAGCAATTGAGTGAAATCCGAAATTTTAAGCAAGAAGATGAAATCTCTTTTTGATACTTGGGAAAGATATAACGACCTACTTTGAAAGTGTCCCTTTCACGATCTCAATGATCACCAAAAGGTAAACACCTTCTACAATGGATTCAGATAACTCAAACTCGAACGAAACGTCGATACAAACTTCTATTCCTGGGTAACTGGTATCATATGCATTGAAAGTCAATTTAAAAACTTGGTCGATAACATTCGCATAAATGGCATTGCTAGGGAAATCACATAACTACGCCCTTACCCAATTATTATTTATCACCTAAAATCTAAACTTTAAACCACACAATGGAGGAGCAAACCATATTAGTTTTCACAAAATAGAATACGGATATTCAGAAAAGTTACTATGCTGAGGTAAAAAGCATAAAATCTAGCAAAATCGACTACGATAAGACCTACATTGAGTCTAGCAATCGTCAAACTAACTTCAAAGACAAATTCGAGCAATGTCCGAAGGAATCTAGTGAAAGACAAGCAATCCAAAATGAGTGGATGAAGAAAATCATGATAAGTACCGATCTAAGTTTAAAGAATCAAGATTCATCTATAAAAAGGCTAGAACAAAAAGTAATTCACCTCGCTCAGTCAATTTCCACCCACTACCCTAAAACGGATACATTTGGTGAAAAAGTAAAAAGGCGCATCCTTGAGGAAAATAAGGAACCAACTACAACTCATGATAAACCAAAACAACAACTACAAAAAGTAGTCTCTCATGAAATCAAGGAATCACCTACACACTACTCTGTTACCCGTCAAAATAAAGTTCCTTCAGTAGAAACTGATCCAGGAAGTTTCATCATTCCTTGTATTATTGGAAATCACTCCATGAGTAATGTTTTAGCCGATCTAGGGGCAAGTATCAGCATTATGCCCTATTCCTTATTCAAAAGATTAGGACCTGGGAGCTTGAAACAAATTAAAATGACTATAAAAATAGTTGATAGATCCATGCAGTATCCAAAAGGGATAAAAGAAAATGTTATAGTGAAAATTAGTAACTTCGTTTTTCCTTTTGATTTCGTCATTCTCGACATCATGGAAGATGAAAATGTCCCGATTATCCTAGGCAGACCCATGTTAGCAACTGCTCATGCAAAGATTGATGTCTACGGTAAGAATATCTCCCTAGGAGATGGAAATGATCAAGTAGATAAAACACAAGAATTAGTGATGAATGACGAAAAGGTAAGGGACTTTGAAAATTACTTATCACCAGAATACGGAAGCCAAGATATAATCTCACTCTCACCATCAGAGTTAGCGGAACACAAGAAAGAGTTTAGTATGAAGCTTTGTGATCCTAACAAAAGAATGAGCATAGGACTAGAAGAATTTGTTGATATAGACGACATGTGGGATGACCTAGATCCAGGGATCCTGTCCAATGAAAAAGCTACAACTGAATTTTTAAAAAGAGGTGACAAAATCCATTTACATAGCCTTGATAATTTGGTGCACTTTATCTCTTCAAAAAAAGTGTTTGTTTAGTTTTACACCCCTATTTCGTACCACAAACCCCTTTCAATATAATATCCAGAAAAGCCTATAACTCTATCATGAATCTTGAGATAAGATGTAATCAGGAATAACATGTTTGACGTTGCTAAAAAATTTACTTATGTGTCATATGAAACCAACCAATTTTTAGTTGGATTGTCATCATCCTTAAAGAACATAGTGAATTTATGGAAAAAGGATTAACTGAAGTTCTATTTGGACACCCTTTTAAAGAACAAATGGGACTAGTTAAAGACTGGGGTAAAGGAACACTTTGGATTATAATCGGTAATGATAAAACAATATTTCATATGCCGCGAGCCGAAAAAGCCTTTAGAAAACTAACGGTAAAACAACATAACTCAATGGGACCACTGTTAAAAGTCAGTGACATGATAATAGAAAAGGAATCCATAAGCCTGAAATAAAGATTAAAGGATTTTACAGAGGTTGCCTTAGTTTGGGAAACGAGTACAAATATGATTAGGAAGTTGTAGATTGGATTCAGGGATATATTGAATAACGTATGACGTAGAATGGTCCATGATCTAACTTAAAGACTCGTTAATAAACAAACGTGCTTGTCAGGTAGACAACCCATTTTTTATTCAATAATTCTTTTTGCATATAGTTTGGCTTTGCATGTTTTCTTACCTTGTAGTTTTTAACATAATCCACAAAGCTAAGAGCAATGTCTGCGTGACCGGCTCGACTCATATCCACTTGGTAACTTTACTGAAATTGCAGCAGTTATAGCGTAACCACTATAGTTACGCCGTAACAACTACAGTTACAACGTAACCGATTTTAAGGTTACACTGTAACACCTTAAAAATTTAAAAATTTTCCCATTTGATTATGACGTAACCATTCTGTAACCATTATGGTTACGCCGTAACCTCCTTCTGAAATCTTAAAAATTTAAGTTTTAAACATGTCCAAACCTTGTATACATAAATGGACTTTGTGGGTATGTTCTCTGGAAGCCCTCACGAGACTAAACTCGTGGCCACATGGCAAACCAAGGGTTTAAAAGGCTTGTTGAACTTCCTCCCCAAAGCATGCCTAAATAGATAATATGCCAGCAAATAGGGGACATTTACCGTCGCCCCTTCATCCATACTCCTTAAATAAAGCAGGTAAGTAGTGGTTACCTTTTCAGGTGCCTGACCTCTCCCAACAACAGAAAATGCGATCAACCTATGGCACAGCCTCCTTAAGGGATCCCTGGTCAAAGTTTAGGAGGGGAATGTGCTCAAAAAATCAACAGCAGAAGAAATCCTAGTCCAATAGTCATGTAGATCAGCATTAGAGATTATCTCTGTCAAACTCTATGCCCAATAAGCTCTAAACCATCAGTTTCCATCTCCTCGGTAGTATGCAAACCTAGAACTGAAATAAACTGCCTCCATCTCATCTGGCGTCCAAGCCCACCTAACTAGAACTAAAAAGTATCAGCAGTATCCAGATCCAACACACCATTTGCAAACCTATACGTGCTGAAGAACTCCAGCATCAACTCTCTAACTAATGGCACATGAATCCCAACAACTGCCTCTAAGCATGGCTTGTATGTAGCGACCTGACCATCAGTACCAGGGTGCACCATCCTAAGTCTATCAGTCATGGCCTGATCCATCTCCTCCATCAACACATCAAAATCAAGAACATGTAGCCGATGCACCTACCTATCGTATATCCTAGCCAACCTATCCTCAAAATCCAGAATATTGCCTTCAAGATAATCTTGCGTATCAAATCTAAGCCACAAGTAACTCTCAGCCCTAGGTGGTAGTGCCATATCTTCAAAATTCGTAAAGCGTGGTTAGTAAACAGGATAAATTAAAAATAAAATGTCAGGTCTGAGGGATCAATACGGTGTATCGAGGTAAACCAATACGTCATATAGGGATTTTTGCAATACCTTTGTATTCAACGCTACTCAATATGCAATATTAAGTATTCAAGGTCCATATGCCGTATAGGCTACCCTGATACGACATATCTAGAATACTAATATGGACGCGGTATTGGAAAATATTTAGTGTACAGGGTTTAATACGCCATATAAAGTTGGTGAATACGTCGTATTGGCAGTTTTCAACCAATACTCCGTATCCATAAATGAATACATCTTATTGGGGCGTTTTATAATTAGAGTTTAAAAAATATCAATACGTCATATCCTGTCAGACTGAATACGCCGTATTGTTCATATGGTAAAAGAACGATTGTGTCACCCAATTTCTACCCGTTTAACCCTTAACCCTAATCCAACAATCATTCACCAATTAAACTAAAAGGAAAAAAGGCTTTTAAAAGTGGTTAATCAAACCCACAACAAAACCCATAATTAAAAACGAAACCCTATCCCTAATTTAATAATTCAAAATCAAAATCATTAAAGAAAAATTGATAGGGAGAATTACCTTGAGAGGAGATAGGATTAAGTTTGACAACAAGAATTAAAACTAGAATAAAGATCCCCTAAAGACTTTTTAACTGCGAGTGAAAGTTTGTGAGTATGGTGAAAAGTGAGTGTAGAAACTCAATCTGGCGTGTTAGTGGGGTTTTTATACTCCCGCATGAATACGTTGTATTGGGTTTTATTCAATACTCCGTATTGGGTCAAAGAATTGACCAGTCAATTCATTCTAAAAATCATTGATATGGCTTATTGATTTGATGTCGATGTGCAATATCCATATTAGGAGACCTTTTATTTTTAATAAATAAAATAAAATAAGTATACCTTGGCCTCCGTAACCTCTTGTGTAAGAACCATCCTTATAGAACCGCTTAGGGTCGAAGAGAATGCCAAACGGCACATATAAATTCTTAATAATAAAAATTAAGGCATCCCTTCGTTAAAACATTTTTGAATCATGACTTTAATCATTATAACAAAATATTTTATAGTAAGAGATTTACTGGGTGTGTCATGATTTGTTTCAAAGTTTTCGTCAAACGCATGGGAATAGGTATCAACATTAGCGTCAATAACACTACCCAATGGTTCAATAGAAATATTCTCCGAAGATAATTTAACGTTAATTTTACCATCATCATTGTCCGCATCCGATTTTAAATCATTGACAGAAATTATTTTTTAAGAAAATGAATCATTATTGTATATAACAGTATAATCTTCATCATCAGATACGGAAAATGATATTTCAAATTCTAAATCAACTTCTTTGACATGATGAGGACTTACTGTAGGTTCAGGTGAAACCTTCGGTTCAGATGTCAAAGCATCTTCATAGACTATAGCTGGGAATTTTGTTTCAAAATTTTTGAAGTAGTCAATATCTTCAAAATACATGATCTTACCATACGTAGCAGTTTCCCAGTTATACACTTGAGCGCGCCTAATAGCTTTTTCAGTTTCAATACGAATATACTCTTCCATGGTGATGTCCGGATTATTCATCTTGACCTGACTAGAAACACAAGACAAAAACAAACAAAACCGAACGAACAAAAACAAGGAAACACACAAAAGCAGAAATCAAACTAATCTAAATTACGCTAAATCTAAACTAAAACACTAATAAATAAGAATTAAACAAACTCACTCCCAGGCAACGGTGCCAAAAACTTGATGTGTTTCGTCGTGCGTAGGTAATTTATATTCAAGTTTTATTATTTATATTTTGTCGGCTTTCCAAATAATAAACACTAACGGGTAGTATACCTAATCAGTTGTAGGTTCATTGGTAAGTAGGGTGTCGATCACTAAGAGCGAGTGTTAATACTTAAATCTATCAATATTTTAGTTATCTAAGTTAGTCCTAATTTATTTGATATTATACCTAACCTAAACTAACGCAAAAGAGGGGTTTTTAGAGTGAGAGACTGGCAAGAGTTTTGGTTTACCTAGACTGAGATAAGGGCGATTAACGCACACAAGTTGATAGTTATAAGAAAAAGAGGGGTCAAGGTAATTGTAAGGAAATACGTTATTAACGAGTTTTAATCTAATGAAACACATGTTTTAGTTTATAAGTGCAAAGATTGTCTTATCTCGTTGTTGATATATCATTCCTAGATTTAGGACGGTTACTTCTTCTAAACAAATATCTGGAACTTCTGTCCAATTAACCACATCCTCATAAAGTATTCATGGTTGATTATAATCAATCTTATGAGACAATAATGGTAATCTTAATGAATCTTAACTCATCGAGACTTTACTAACTTATTGCTTAACGGCTCTTTATATACAAGTAGTCTACTGTCCAGATCACTTACCATGGAATCGAACGTTAATTTGTGAATCCTAGGTCACTACTTGCTTAGTCTAACTAGTTTCACTTAACCAAGGGCAAAGGTAGGTCAGGTCAATATTTGTGACCCTATTACTCTAGATATATAAATCGCAGTATGGAGAGCTATCCCAGCATCTAGCTAACGCTCTATTTGTATTCCTAGATCCAGTTGAATGATAGGTCGCATACTTAAGCACATAAACGAGTATAAATTGATTAATATAATCAACACACAACGAATAAGCATGCAATCAAAATAACCATATACTAAATATTAAATTATCGTAAACATGGCTAATATCTAAAGCTATTAGCCAATAGCCATTGTAACTATACAAATGTCATAGATGAACGATTAAGGTAAACTAAACAATAATGAACGATACCAAAAAACCAAACACGTATTTAGAGTATATAAATTATAAGGGTTTCTTATGGATTGAATTACGTTGCAAGACCTTCTTGGCTTTTATTCTCTTCTAAAAATCGAACCTGGTGGTTAATGCCTTCTTCTCAGTATTTGGTATATTTTTTTGCACACCTGAACACCTCAACAAATGGACCAACGATCACCCGCTGGATAATGTCATAGGAAGTCATTCTAAAGCTGTCTCTATAAGGCATCAACTTCAAAATGAAGCCACGTTTTGCTACTTTGATGCTTTCCTTACTTCCATTGAACCAAATAATTATAAAGAAGCGTTGAAGGAATCCTGTTGGATTGAAGCAATGCAAGAAGAATTAAATAAGTTTGAAAGACTTGAGGTTTGGGAGCTCGTTCCTCATCCAGATCTTGTCATGATAATCACTTTGAAGTGGATTTTCAAGGTTAAATTAGACGAACTGGGAGGTGTTCTAAAAAACAAGGCTTGGTCTGTAGCAAGGGAATATCGTCAAGAAGAAGGTGTCAACTTTGAAGAATCTTTTGCACCGGTTGCACGACTAGAGGCTACAAGAATATTTATTGCATATGCCGCATATATGAACATGATCGTCTATCAAATGGATGTCAAGACGGCATTCTTAAACGGTATATTATGTGAAGAGGTCTACGTCAGCCAATCAGATGGATTTGTAGATCAAGATAATCCTAATCATGTGTACAAGCTCAAGAAGGCTCTTTACGGGTTAAAGCAGGCTCCAAAGGCTTGGTATGATTTGTTATCATCGTTTTTACTCTCCCAAAAGTTCTCCAAAGGCACAGTTGATCTTACATTATTTACTCAGAAAGAAGCCAAAGACATCTTACTGATACAAATCTATGTAGATGATATAATATTTACTTATATTGTTCCGTCACTTTGTGAAAAAAATTGAAATAATGTGTTCAAAATTTAAGATGTCGATGATGGGCAAAATGTTATTTTTTTCTAGGACTTCAGATTTCTCAAAGTCCTAGAGGCATCTTTCTTAACCAATCTAAATATGCTCTTGAGATAATTAAAAAATATGGTATGAAAACCAGTGACCCTGTGGATACTCCCATGGTGAAGAAATCTAAATTGGATGCTTATCCACAAGGGAAATAAGTTGATACTACACGTTATCGTGGAATGATTGGCTCCCTTATGTATCTAACTGGTAGTAGACCAGACCTTGTAATTGCTGTTTGCATGTGTACACGGTATCAGGAAAAGCCTACCAAAAAAGCACTTACATGCAGTTAAACGAATGTTTTGATACCTACGAGGAACCATTAATATAGGTCTGTGGTATTCAAAGGATTCATGTATTGCACTAACAGCTTTTGTAGATGTGGATCATGCTGGTTGCCAAGATACCAAAAGAAGTACATCTGGAAGTATGCGACTCTTGGGTGACAGATTAGTTAGTTGGTCTACTAAGAAACAAAAGAGCACCGCCATATCTAGTACATAAGCTAAATACATTGCCTTGTCAGGATGTTGTGCTCAAATACTTTGGATGAGATCACAAATAACAGACTATGGCCTTAGTTAAACAAAATACCTATGTACTACGATAACAAAAGTTCCATTGCATTATGTTGTAACAACGTCCAACACTCAAGATCAAAGCATATTGACATCAGATACCATTTCATCAAAGAGAAAGTGGAAAATAGAATGGTTGAGCTATACTTCGTTAGAACAAAATATCAGCTGGCAGATATCTTTACCAAGGAATTGGGATGAGAAAGACTTAAATTTCTTATCAACAAGCTTGGAATGAGAAGTATGCCTCCTGAAACGCTAAAAAGACTGGCAGAAGAAGAATAAGAGTGATGGTGGCACATCTTCTTGTATACTATGTAAATACAGAAAATCAGATACACTCAAAAATGATTTTTCATTTTTATAAAATTTCACAAAAAGAAAATACAAAATTATAAAACCAGAAAACCAAATACAAAAATATAAAATAAGAAAATACCAAAAATATGTTTTCATGACATGTCTTCTAAAAATTGATAATATTTACGGCTTTAGAAATGTCATTCAATAATGATACGAAGCTGTAAATAAAGTTTGAGTAGAAGTTCTAAATGTTTTAAAAACATGTCATTGGCTTGCAGTTATTTTAGACTACAACCCGTTCTTCATTTTAAAGGCAAGTATTTTGTCAAAAAGAAAACTTAACCTCTCAACAGGAATTTATTTTCTCAGGCATGATCTAATTAATTTTCATGCAAAGGCTTGTGTATACTTTGCTACACAACCTCGGCTTTCTGAAAATAAGTGTACGTGTCAATTCATTTATTTGTTTAAATCAGAGAAATCTTATTTTTTTGGTGTTGAACTTTAAAACAAATTAATCATCTCCGTGTTTTATTAGAAAATGATTTTCAAAAACAAATTGAACTCTCAAATAATGACTACAACTCTTTCAATAGAAAACGGGTCATTATTTGAGAGGGATAAAAGTGTCAAATAATCTTCTTCAAAATCATTTGAAAATACAAACGGAAAAGGTTTTGGACAATAACGCATCAATATTTAAAGGGGAACTAATTAAGTTTAACTCATTTGGGATTATATGTTAGTTGTTTAATCCTTTAGGGACTTGATTGCAAAATAAAAGACTTAGACTAGTTGGTAGCAACTAGAAGGACTTAAGATACCATTTCCTAAAGTTATTAAGTATTATGAAAAGCTTAAAAAGAATACTGAAGATTGCTTAAACTACAAGGACCAAAACTGCCATTATCATAAAGTTTTTAAACAAACACCCTATTCCCACCGATTTTACCACACACTTCAAATATATATCACATTTTTTCTCTCTAGCTTATTTTGGCCAAGAACAAGAAACATTAAAACGTACTTTAATCTTTAAAGGTAATCACTATAATATGTTTAGATCATTCCCAACATCACTCGCTATTAAAGAATTAGGTTAAAATTTACTTAATTGGACCGAAAACCCTAAAATTCAATTTAGGGTTCTTTAAATTAAAAGGTGTTGTTTTTGTTTAATTGATAAGGGGGTTTTGAGGCCTAGGGGGTGTAGATTACTCGTGTAAAACAGTTTGTCATTGGGTGATAACATGAATGTGTTCTTGATGATTGTATGGGTCGAAATTTATGAAAAAAATGGTGTGAGATGTATGAATGTTCATGGGTTTGTGTGTAAATGGTTCTATATTATGCCTTGTGAGTGTTAGAGTGTGTAACAAATAGGTATACATCTAACTTGGATTTCTTGGCTTAAAAGGTTTGGTTTGGCTCGAAAATGTGATAAGAATGGTATTCTTGGTGTTAAATTATATAAAAAGGCTACATGTGATGTTAGATATTGCTAGAAATTGTGTTGGTAATTATATAAGTGTGCTTGGTTAAGGTTGTTAGTTGGTGTGTATTTTGGCCGATTTTTCCACAAGAATAAGCTTGGCCGATTTAGCCGTAGTCTAAAGGCCTAGCTGATTTTTCCATCCTCTATAACTAGCCGATTTTTCCATCCTCTATAACTAGCTAATTTTTCCATCCTTTATAACTAGCCAATTTTGCCATCCTTTATAACTAGCCGATTTAGCCATTCTCCAAGCTTGGCTGATTTAGCGACTTCATAAGCCTGGCTGATTTAGCCATTTTATAACTGGCCAATTTTGCCACTTTATAAGCCTAGCAGATTTTGCTATCTATTTATGCCTATTCGATTCTGCCAAGTATTTTGGCTAGCTAATTTTGCCATGTTGCTTAGCCGAATTATACATGTTTTTAAGTTTGACCTTGTTTGATCATGGATTACTTGTAGTTTGCTTCAATTTGCTTAAACTTTAACCTGAATTGATTATTTGTCCTTGGTTAACCAATATTTGGACCGTTGACTTTCTAAGTTAACTTTTGACCATTGACCATTGTTTACTTTCTCAATCTTGTTTAGTTTAACTATGTGTAATTCCATGATTAAATAACTAGTCTTGCATCTTAATCAATCACATCAACATGTTCAAAATTCCTAATCAGTGATATATATATATAAATTGTATTGGTCTACGTCTAGCAGAATCGTGAATCCACTAGTTGCTCTTGATGATGCTTTGGTTGCACTGATGATCGTGCTGTAATTTACAAGTGCAACATGAGGTTAGACTTAACAAAGACTCGAAAAGAAGCCACTTACCAAGTTGTTCTGGACACTCTCAAACTCTCTCCTTGCTACAACACTTTCTTAATCACTATTGATGTCCCTAAGATCTACATGCATCAGTTTTGGTTTACCATCTCTAAGATCAAAGACACCTCATCTTACCAGTTCAAGCTTGACAAAAAGAAGTTCAGAATTTGTGTAGAAGTTTTTACTAAGATTCTCCAGATCTGTCCTATACTTCATAATCAAGAGTTTTTTAAACCACCTTCTCATGAAGAAATTGTCACATTCATCAAAGAAATAGGTTACAGAGGAGAACTAAAATCTATCACTGAGTTGTACATTGATCACATGAGTCAACCATGGATAACCTTCGCTTCTATCATCAACAAATGTCTTTCTGGGAAATCTACAGGTGTTGACCAACTCCAACTGTCGAGAGCTCAAATCCTCTAGGTTATGTACTATAAGAAGAATGTAGATTTTGTTGAGTTAATTTGGGAAGACATTATATACCAGATTAACAACAGACAAACCCCAGCTACAAGACATTCAAGCATGCCTATCCCAAGTTTACAAATGTGATCATTCAACACTTCATCTCCAAAGACAAAACCATCTCCATAAGAAATAATTTGTTTATGCATGGAATCAAGAGTGACAGTGTTCTAGGAGTACTGAAGTTTTTTTTCAAGTATGAAGATAGTCAAGTGTATGGTAAGATGATTCCTGATGTTATGCTGTCTAACTAAGTCATAGAAACTAAGGCATAGAAGCCTTATCTTACTTTTGCTACTAGAAATTCCATCCTAAAGAAAGCTAGAAAGAGAACAACGGCTCATATTAATCCTATGAAGGAAAGTTCTCTCACTGCTGATGACAACATTATCTCTAAAGGCTGAAATTACAGAAGAAACCAGACTTGTGCATGAAACTCATGAATGTTTGGTCACTGAAAAGTCTACTAGGAGAAGAAGGCAGACTCGCGTTGCCATCAGATATACTCCTACCGTGACAAAGAAGAAAACACTAGTACCATCACTAAAGCTAAAAGGAATAGAAATGCTTTCGGATGCAGCAATGCTTGCAGCTAATATAAGGAAAGCAATGAAGGCCAGCTTACGTGATCTTTGTAGGATCGATATTCCTTTATGAAACACTGATATACTGTCAACTATGCGGAATCTAGTTGGCAGTACTTAAGAAGAACACACAATAGTTTCTCAACAATTTCTATTATAAACCCTTTTGAATCTGTGCCTAAATTGCAGAATCCCTAATACAATACTAATTACTAATAATTCTTAATCGTGATGTTTTCTATATATCCTAATATCCTCCTAGAGATCCTTATATAAACTAAGATAAACCTCTAGTTAGATGTACATTCCTTTATGAACATAAATACACTAATCAATACTAATCATATCTAACTGTTTACAAGATAATTACTAAGAACCATTTTATGTGATAATCCTTTAAGATTCCTTTATCCACGCAGTACTTCGATCTTTGACTGGGCATACCTTGACTTTCACTAGGTCATTACTTTGACCTTTTTGCTTTGCAGTACTTTGACCTTTTGCTAGCATTACGTTTACCTTTGACTTGTTTTTTCCCAACGAATCCTCCCCTAAGCTGAATCTACTTGCTTTGACTTCAAGTTTCTTGATAGTTTTGGTCTTCGTTGTTCATCATCATCACTCTTGTCATTTAAGCATTACAAAATATGCCTTCAATCTTTTAAGCTTCATATCCTTTGAGCAGATATCTTGACACCAAAATCTTTTGAGTATCTTTGAAATGATAAAAAAAATGTTGTTTTTTATCGGGTTAAGTATGTTTGACCAGCTTCTCGTGAACATAAACAATTTCTTCACAAATATTTGTCTTTGCATCAAACAATTGTTCTTCTCATCCCACACCCAACATGTGCTGTTCGCAGCAACGCAAATGGTTTTTATGAGATCCTCTTACCAAGACCATTTAACTCTTAGGGCTAAGTCAGTAGATTCTTTGGTACCTAGAAAAGGGTAATAAACCCTGGTGAACTGAACCACTTCAACACTCAGAACAGTGAATCAGAGTGATGTTGAATACTATATGACTTTTGGTAAGTCATTATAACTACCATAAACAGATTTGATTATGCTTTACTTGTAGCCGTTTTGCCAGGACTAGCCAACTCTCATAATAAAACCTTGTGAGATTGGAGGACCCATATTAGTTTTTTGAGCAAACTATTAAAGCGTTCTCAACGGATTTTGAGTTCTCTTTACCAAAAAGAAGCCGTTTGCTTTGGAGTAGCCATTAATTCAGTGTAATACTCATGGTATTAATTGATCACCATACAATTTTTTGGTAAATTGTCAACCATCAACAAATTGAGATTTCTTACCAAAACTGTTTGATTTGGACTAGTCAACTCTTAGATTGTAAGAACATGGAGAATTGATTAACCATTTTTGCTGTGTTTGGTTAACCAACACCAATCCCTTAAAAGCAGTTTGATGTTAAATAATTGTGCCTTAAAAACCTTTTTTGCACACTCAAATCTTCACAATATTTCAAAAACAACTTTTTAACTAACAGTACTTTCAACAAGGTACTGTTTGTTTTAAACTAGCAGTAATTTAAACACAAAGTAACTGCATTGTTCATCAGTTAAGGTCTGTTTAGCAAAGTACGAAAAATATATAAAGAAAATTTGATAAATCATACCATTGTTTAAGAAGTTGTCAACATCTTCAGTTCTCCCTAAGATGAACAGATGTATCAAAGTAATGATGTCTCAGTCTCATCTTTCAACTTCCTCCATGATCTAGCATCCTTATCATCAACATCTCTTGATGACGTTATCTTCTTTCAGCCAGCATGTAACTCATAAAGGCCGAACTTCATCTCTATTGATGCACTCCTGCAGATTTATGAAACCTCCATCTTTATGATTTCCATTCTCTTGATCCTTCCAGAAGTCCATCATTACTTGAATTCAACCTCTCCCAAATAATGGTTTAGATCACCCTAGAAGCACAACCTGAGCCGGTTGGAGGAATGTGGCTCATAATAGTTTGTCAACAACTCATTATTGGGTATAAATCCTTCTATCAAAGACATACAGTATCCTCCCCCTAAAGTATCAAAAGCCCGAAGTGATTATTTGCTCTAATGAAAAGACGAATACTCTCCATCAGGAGATCATAACTTGAGCTCTGTAATCAATGGAGATTCCTTCTAATACTCTCTATCTGTGCTTCTTTACAAAGTCTACAACCCTAAGATTAGTTTCTAAGCGCATCAATATTTCTGTTCTCACTTAGGCTTCTTTGATGCTTTCATCAGCAAATGTAGCTTTTTCCTTTTTCCTTAAGAGTCTTTTTTTGCTTCTCTTTCCTTCAACATACTCCTTTCTTTCTTTTGAATCCATTGAAATAAAGTCTTTGAAAGAGTCTTTAATAGATGCTTGAACTTTGTCATAACAATTCCTTCATTGTGGATACTTAAGTTTCATGCAATTTTTGTTATCCTTGACCTTTAAGAAACTCCATCATTTGATTTCTTTCTTTGACAAGAGAATAAGGTTTTCCTCAAATCAGTTCTTTGGGCGTTGTTTCTTCAATTCTCAAACCTCTTTCCTTTCATCTTCTTGCATCCCATTCAGCTTGAATTTTTCTAGCAACCTTCCTCATCATTTGTAGTTTCCAAGCTCTATTTGTATGAAGAGTTAGATTTCTACTTTTTAGGTTCTTCAAACCCATATCCCCTTTGCCATTATCTTTAGGATCAGTACCCATTGATTGGGCTGTTGAGGATGAGTTTGTATGGACCAGATTCTCAACCTCTTGTCTAGAGATATCACAAGAACTTCATCACGTTTAAAGTGGTTCTTCAGATTCCATAACTGAATTATACGAGTGGGGTTTTGAAGAAACCTGCTTCATCTTCAAAATTTAGGATCCGTGGGAGTAATAGTACCCTGTCTAGCAGAACTTTGAGTAGTCTCCAACATCCATTCTTCAGTTTCTCCACCTTTAACATTAGAAGCTTCTTTCTCTCCCATATTAACTTCTTCAGTCTCATCACTTTTATCTTTTCCAAATCTGGAGTCACAGCAGCATCTTTATCAACAATATCATCAAAGAAAAGGATCTGCTTTATTTCTTCTGAACATAGTGCCTTCAAACAAAGTTCCTTCATCCTTATTCCTCCCCAAATTGACTGTATAACACCTTTTCTTCTTATGCTTCTTTCTTCGTCTCTTTGCTTCTTAAGTTTTGATTTCTCTACCCATAAAAGCATGATGCTGAGTATATCACTGGCCGGAACGATTAGACAGTTTCTTTGCCGTTTGCTCTTGAAGCTTGATTATTTATTTAGCTTGAGAAAGGGTTTGCCTCTTGAGTCTCTTAACTTCCCTGTTCAAAGCATATATATCTAAAAGTCCCTCATCTCCTCCATGATGTTTAGACAGCATCTGTGGAGTAGAAATCTTTGGGGAAGATTTAGGAATAGAAGCAATACCTTGTACGAACAGTACCTTGTAAGGTATCAGTACCTTGAACTTCAATCAGAATCATGTGGTGGTAGCAGGTACATGGAAGGAAGCAGTACCTGTACTGAAGCAGAACGATAGAGAATGAGCACACGTTGAGTTGGAGTTGCCTTGAGCATCCCTTGCAAACTTGCAAGCCCGTAAGAATGAGGACTAGTACTATGAATCCTCTTCCTCCGCTGCCAAATGTTGTTACTACCCTCTAACATAGATGGAGACAGAGGGTGTAATCCTACACGAGAACTAGACTATGCTCCTCATGAATGAAAAACCTTAGAAGAATGGAAAACGGATGTAATGAAAGTCCCCGAGGTCTGTCTACTACCCACTAACTGCTTGTTCAAAAACGGACGAACCATGATTGAAACGAACCTAGGATACATAAGAAAAGGTGTACCATTTGAAATATGCCTAGCATCGGTAGCCCAGTTAGAATCAACAAGGAGGAAATTTAAACTTTGGTTTGTGGCTAGACCTACAAGAGCAGAGAGCAATGTATGTCCCAAATGTTTTCCACATGAAGTGCTCATAGGACTAAACATGGAGTAAGACATGAACAAAATACTTCCACTAGTGGTGTAAATCAGTTTAGAGAATTGGAGATTTTTGCTAAGTTTACCCTCGTACCAATATCTCTGAGCAAGTCCAAATAACTTGCTTAGGACAGCAATCAACTCCAATTTTCAACATCAAATAGAAGGTCAGTCTTCGAATGTGATGCTTCAGACATCAAAATATTCTTGCCAGCCTACCTTGGCGCGTATGTGAGGTACGACATTGATCACTTTGAGAGAAGCGTACCCAAAATTGTTGAAGCCATGGTACCAATAAGAGCAGGATGCAAGCAAGCAAAGAGTAATTAAAGGGAGCAAGCCAGTGAGACAAGTCATGATTGATAAAAATCAGCAGATAACGCCGTCTTTTCCTACACACGCAATCATTTTGTGAGGTTTTGATAACGAAGTGCGAATTTGCCATTGAAAGGAAATAAATGTGCGTCGGCCGTGTAATTGTAAAAAGTTATGAAAGAAAAGAGATAAAGTAGAGAAAAAAGATGGGCAATCATTGAGTATTTACAGTTTGTTTTGTGATAACTAAAAGTTACCGTTTAAAGACGTTTTTAGCGTCAAAAACGTACGTTTGACCTTGACCGTACGTAGAACAGTACTTTGTTGTCTAAGCAAATACTTTCCTAATACAAGCAGTACTTTGAGTTGGCTAAGGCAGTACTTTACACTTAAAAAAAAATTTCCACGTCAAATTTGTGCAACGAACAACCCCTTCAACCTTGCAAATATCTCTTCCAATCATCAAACCTCTGAGAAATCATGTCATATCCACCCCTCAAATGTAAGCTAGAGTGCTTCCAAAATCCAATCTAACCAAACCATACTTTACTTTATCACCAGTACATTATATATGAACCTCCCCTCAAAGAAAAGCTATGGGTTTCATCATCCCAATTGTTACCACCAAAAAGTTTAAATCTTGCCATATCAAAGCCTTTGGGTGAGTAAATCTGCTACAGTTGTCATCAGTATGAACCTGGACCACATTAAATGAGCCTTTGTTCATACAATACTCGAATGAAGTGATGTCGAAATTCTGAAATATGTTTGGGCTTTTGAGTGAAAACAGATCTTCACAATGCAAATGGTGGCTCTCATTGTCTATATGATGGATTTCAGTGTACATGAATTAAATCCATAATCAAGGTAGTTATTTTGCAATCCAAAGGTACCTTAGCACAACAACTTTCAGCTGACTACATATTCTGCTTTTGTAGAGGAGATAGCCACAATTGTTTGTTTCTTGCATTGCCAAGAACCAGTCCTTCTTCCAAAAATGACATCCTCCTGAAGTTGATCTTCGATGCAAGGTGTCCCAGCCATAGTCACTATCTGGAAAAAGCTTCTAAGTGAAAATTGAGAGTCCGTTAGATTACCAAAACCCAAATTAGGTTGATGTTTGAGTACCTAAAGAACCTTTTGACAGCATGTATATGATAAACCTTTGGATTGACTTTGAAATCTTGCACACAAGACAAACAGCAAACAATTGTATGTCTGGTTCCTTGAAGCAGTAAGTACATGATACACCCAATCAGTAGACCTGTAAAGATGTACTTCAACATCTTTCACCTTCTTCATCTTTCCTAGAAGATTTTATGAGCTTCAATGGGGTGGATGCTCGGTTAATGGTTCTAAAAGTCAACTGTGTGAGAATATCTTTCACATATTTGTCTTGACTTAGAAACAATGCCACCAATAGATGCTGACTTGAAGCCCAAAAAGAAAAGTGAGTTCACGCCATGGAGACTCATCTTGAATTCCTTTTGGCATAACATCTTCGAAAATCCTTCAACCATAGAAGACTTGGTGTATTCCAAGATGAATCATCAATCAATAGCCTGTTAACCAACATGATATCTCTTCAATCCTTCAAAATAAACAGAGGTTTATCAATCTCCCCTCTCCTATATCCATGTTTTCAAAAGAAAGTGGGAAAGTCTGTTCATACCATGCTCTGGGGCTTAGTTGCAGGCCAAAAATGCCTTGAAACAACTCTGTATACCTTGTTGGATGAGCACGGATCTTCAAAACCTGAGGCTGTTTGACATACACTTACTTGTGTGATGTTTGCCATATAAGAATGCACTCTTGACATCCCATCTGTAGACAATGAACCGCATGAAAGATGCAAATGCCCAAAATAGTCAGATTGCTATCAATTTGGCAACTGGTGCAGGTAACACTTTCATCATAATCCCACAACTCTCTTGTCTTATCCTTGTGCTACTAGGCTGCTTTGTTCTTGAAATAGTACCCGCCGTTCATCTCTCTCTCTTGTTCTAAAAACTCCATTTGAGTTCCAGATACTCCTCTTGCCTTCTGGTAGATGTCACATAACACCCATACCTCATGAGCTTGGATTTGAAGTAAGTTCTACTTGCATCGCTTCAACCCAACTTCCTCTGCTAAGGCTTGAGAGACTTTCCTTGGGTTCCTCTTGAGATAAGAAACAAGCACACAAGCATGTTGCTGATCATTGTGATTAGTCTGTTTTGCTTGTATATGAAATAGAAAGCAACTTGATGTGGTTTGAAGTACTGTCTGGAAGCTTTCTTCTGTTTGTAACCGCCCCACGCAGTACTGTTTGCAATAATTTGACTTATGGAGGATGAATCTATGAATTCCTAAGCGTAGGAATAGACGGATCATCAATGGTAGGATCCAGGTTTATGTATCCTCTACTCCTTCCTCCTTCAGCAGCAAAAGAGTTTGTAGATAAAATACCATCTTTTTGTAAATATCGATACATCAAGTCGTAGGATTGTACTGCCAGTTACTTTTGATGAGTTAATTAGTATATAAGTATTAATGTATAACAATTCATTCAATATATATGTACTTTTCTTGTAAATTTCTTATGAAATCTACATTTGCAACATAAAAAGTCGCTTTTTTTGCTTCACACCCATAATTCAGCTGAGGTTTTCAGATATATAATATGATAAAAGCAACTTAGAACAGAACATGCTTCAGGTCAATCAGAATTACAAGAAAACAGAGAGCTTGCATGCTAGGTCACGAAAGGTGAGTCGGGTGGGTTTCCCCATAAACAGAACATGTAATGATGTAATAAGAATGACGATGTTGGTGCACAAACGAACCTTAATTGGTTATATGTACTAGATCTAGAAAATGAACACCGTTAATCTGATGGAATTTAACATAGATGACATTCATAATAAATAATAACATCAAAGTATACGTGCGGAAGCGAATAGGATCATATAACATGTAATTAATTAACCACTTAATTGTTTTTTACAAGAAAACTTATGATATGATGTCTCTTATGTTGTTTTAATAACATACTTAAACTAAGGATTAATTCACTTATAAGAAAAAAGAGAACGGGCGACGAGTTTATCCCCGGCGACATAAGTCGTCGGGGAAACATCGCTAAACGACAAAATGTCATCCTACGTGGCACTAATTTTACAAGACTTTTTAGTCAAAGTTGTAATACATTTCCCCGCCGACATGTCGCCGGGGATACGTTCGTTAAAGTTTGACCAAAAAGTTCAACAAAAATCTTGGCGGCAACGTTTCCCGCTCACTTTTCCCCGGCGACAAGTCACCGGGGATAAGTTTTCCACATACCGACTATGTTTAAGCAAAGAGATCAGTGTTAATTATTTTGGAAGTGACGTGGCCTAAACATTCCCCGGCAACATGTTGCCGGGGATAATATATTGACTTTGTTTGACTGCATTAAGTAGTTATTATTTATATATTTATATATTTTATAAATAATAAACATTTTATTATTTATAATTATATATTTTTATATATAATTATTTTATGAAAAAAAGTACTATGTTTTTTCGGTTCCTTACGTTTTCTCGGTTCGGTACGTTTTTTCGGTTCGGTTGGTCTGGTATGCGGTTCGTTAATAAAATTTTATACGCGACTTACAATAAAACAATAATTTTTATACATACCACTTGTAGAAACACAAGCGATGCCTTAGACCGATAATCATACGCGTTTTAGAATAAAACATACGAATTACATTATAAAAGTGGATAAAAATTTAAACAATAAACATACAAATTACATTAGAAAAGCCATAAACGTTTAAACAAAGAAGCATACGAATTACATTCCAAATCAAGTTTTCCCATGTCATTGTAAACTTCGTGAAGTAATGCAGCTGAATTAACTGTGTGTTGTTCTGGATGCATATACATTTCCACTTTTGCTTTGAGTACCGTTATCTTATCAAGCAAGTGCTTGCAGTTTGAGCACTCTGCATTTCTTGAAGATCCCAGAGAATAGCTTTGAGGTGTTGAATATCCTGGAGAATAACTTGGAGGTGTTGAAGGTCCTGGAGATAAACTTGGAGTCGATGAAGCTCCAAGAGAACTGGCCAGTAGACGGACTCGTTCCTCTTTCCATAAAAATCCACATCCAAAGCAATTTTCTCGAGGCTGTTAAAGAGTAAAGAAATCAATTTTTAACAACTAACCAAATTATTTGTATATTACACAAATAAAAAACATGTGTGTGTTCACCTTTGATAGTGTACATGCATAGTATAGTTTACCACGGGTTTTAGGTTTATACGATTCTTGCATAACTACATCTCCGGCTCCACAACCGTACGCAAAAGCTTCACATGGCACCATCTTCATAATAACAGTGTGACATGTTTGTGGTTGTGATGGTAAGAGTGTGTGTGATCTGTTGGTGATTGTGAGAATAATATCTGTTTTATGGTAAAAAAAGAGTTTTTTGGAGGGAGTATTTGACGGGAGTTTTTGGCGGGAGTATCGACTCAGCCGTTGAACATCGAATGTACAAAGATAGCATATTGACTCATCCGTTGAACATCTAATGTACAACGATAACATATCGACTCATCCGTTAAACATCTAATGTACAACGATAACATATCGACTCATCCGTTGAACATCTAATGTACAACGATAACATATCGACTCGTCCGTTGAACATCTAATGTATAACCATAGCATCTCGACTCATCCGTTGAACATCTAATGTACAACGATAACATATGGACCCGTCCGTTGAACATATAATTTACAACGATAACATATCGACTCATCCGTTAAACATCTAATGTACAACGGTAACACATCGACTCATCCGTTGAACATCTAATGTACAACGGTAACACATCGACTGATTCGGTAAATATCTAATGTATAACGATAACATCTCGACTTATCCGTTGAACATCTAATGTACAACAATAATATATCGACTCATCCGCTAAACATCTAATGTACAACGATAACATATCGACTCATCTGGTAAACATCTAATGTATAACGATAACATCTCGACTCATCTGTTGAACATCTAATGTATAACCATAACATCTCAACTCATCCGTTGAACATCTAATGTATAACGATAACATCTTGACTCATCTGTTGAAAATCTAATCTACAACAATAGCATATCGACTCATCCGCTAAACATCTAATGTACAACTGTTAATAATAAGAAACACTAACTAGAGATATGATCCGGAGGTCTGGGAGGATGAAACAAATAAGTAGCCATATTATTATTTAGAGAGAGAAAGGAAAGATGTGTGTGCTTTTAGAGAGAGAAACAACACACACCTTATGAGATACAAAATGAATCCTCACCCCTCCATGGAAGTATGAAGGGGGTATTTATAGTCCAAACACAACTAAACTATACTAAATAGTCTAATCTAGTCCCTGTGTGTTTGGCTATTTATGAACTAATGTAATTCCGGATAAGTCAACATATTTTAAGGCTAACAATCTTCCCCCAATATGTGGACATACTGAATTACTTACAATGTTCCTATCAAGTACAATTACAACACAAATAAAGTCTTCCAAAGCACTTCCAAAGCTGAAGATGTCTTCTGAGTTCTTCTGGTCTTGAAACTTGTACTCCAGCTTAGATATTCATTGTCTTTACTTGTTCTAGAACCATTGTAGTATGCATGAGTTGGATTAACTTCCCCCCAATTCATGCAGCATGTCTTAAAAAGCTTTCTTCATAGACTCCTTTTTGGCGAAGTTTCTGAATGAACTTCCCCCAAACCTACATCCCTATCTTGAGCAGATTCTGAAACTTTGATGTAGCTTCAACCATCTTCTATATGTCATTGACGTGCACAGCAGAATTTTGTAGAAGAAAAGCCACACCAAGTACTACTACTTCTTGTCATTAGGTCTTGGTGAATATTTGTTCGGGGGTACATGCGAGAAATCAGCAACAATTCTTCTCACGTATGCAGTATACTTCATAAACCATACTAAGTAAAGTAGTATACACTACTTCCCCCTGGAAGTTGACATGGTAACCAAAGTACACATTTTCCCCCATGATGGTTTCGAACTCTCAGAAGCATCATTGTTGTGTACGCACATATACTCGAGAAGTTCGTGTCTTAAGCACAAATCTTGAGATCCAACCGAACCATTACCCTCCTGACTTCACAAACCGTAGAAGGAGATGAAGCAAGAATCAAGAAAACTTGGTATAATCAAGGTCTTATGAATGTCGTTGAAGAACTTTGAGAATTTTGCTTAGACTATGAAGTACCATTATCTTGGAATAGCACAATAATATCCCGTGAGAATTGTTGATTACATCTCAACCTTTAAACTCTCTGGCTAACTTACCAACCTCGTATTCTGTCGGCTATTGTTGTGATCACTTGGTGAAGTAAATCTGATATACCAAACTTGAAAATGAAGTAAAATCCCCCAAATTTATTACTTAAGCTTGCACAGTTGTTGATTAATGAACGGTGCAAGATTGAATGTATAAGTACTCTATACCCGCCATCAAAAGTATAAGAAGTACAACACCTCTTGAAATTATCTACATTGACATATGTGTGTGACACTGAGTACTACAATGTAACTCCTTTAAGTGATAGTTATCCAGGTCTTCAACCAACTACCCCGACTACTGGAACTAGATAATTTAAGTCTTAATCATAGCTTTATACGTTCAAGCAAGTCATCAATCGATAGATTGGGTTTAAAGAAAAGGGGTAGAAAATAGAAGGAAGTCTCGATGATGAAATAAGTAGACGCCTTCGTGGAACCCAACTTCAATCTCAAATAAGGGATACCAAATCAACTTCGTGATCACTTGTCATTTTAATCTGAATCCTTAGCCGTTTGTCGTTTTAGTGAATCTTATTCGAATCGTTTTAGTGTTATGTATCGTGTTTGTTGTATTGTTATTTGAATGTCGTTAGACTAGTACAAATGTTATTTTAAATTGTCACTAACGAATCTACATTGTCTAGTCCAACTTGTCTTGAGAGCATTTTTATACACGACTTAATCTAGTAACAATAGGCCCAAAATAAATGAGCATTGTCTTCCCATAACAATATAATCCAGCCCATTTAATAACTGAATATTAAGCCCATCACCAATTAGTTATACATATGGCCCAATATTATCAATTAAGTCTTGGCCCATTCGATTTTGTATAGTACCAGTCCACATCCAAAGTTTTTTTAATACCCGGTGTATAGAAAAAGTTAGGGATAAAAGGTTATTCAATCCCTAAGATCTCTCACACTTAACCCTAAACCTAATCTCTTATTTTCAGTCGCCTTCATCTCCTCACATCTCAAATCTGCTTCCTTATCCCTCCTTAAAAAACGCAGCCACAAAGAACAAATCATTTCTTATAGAGCCACTCCCTTCAACACATAATCATACTTGGTACTAATCTCAAACGCATACCTCTTCCATTACGATTCAGGCATACGTCTTCAAGATCTCTAAGAGAGGTCTCGGGTAGGTTTTCGATTGTTTTGTGTTTTGTTTTCCAGAAATCGAAACAAAGAATTGAATATGAACACCCTTGTTCTTATTCATTCTTGTATTGTGCTCGAATATTTGAAAGAAGTTGAGGTTTTGGATCTTGAATATTTCAAAGATCTATGATGACTGCTATTAGATCTTTATAGATCTTGTCTTGAAATTGATTTGCACCTGGGATCTTTTGTGGTAGTTTTTCTGTTTGGTTCGAGTATTGTGGTTGATTGGAGATGAGGTAGTGACGATGGGATATGAATGATTGAATGGATTTGTTGGATGATGTTAGATCTGATTGTTATTGATGATTGTTGAAATGGATGGTTATGGTTAAACTCAATCGAGTATTTTCTTTCTTAATATATTCTTTTCTATTGGTCTTGACTCGGTTAACCAACTCACTGAGTTGACCCGGTCAACTCGGTAAATACCGAGTTGACTCGGTTATGGTATGGGTGTATAAGTCGCCCCTCTTGGTGGTATAATTCTCCCCCATTGGGTGGAATAAATCGTCCCACTTAGAAAGCGTATAAATCGCCGAATTTGAGTGTGTAAATCGCCCTATCTGGCAGATGTATAAATCGCCTGATATGGAAGTGTATAAATCGCCCTAGGTACGATTTTTGTCTTTTTGCAAAAAAAATAATCAAAAACCGTCCTTTTAAGCTAAAAAACTGGATCTGAGTTTTTTTTCTTGTTATCTTTCTGGCTGATTCAAAATAAGCTTAAGAAATATTGGACACATAGGCTGAATAAAAAATAAGTAGTTTGTAGATGCAAAACAGACACGAAAATAAGCTAAGATGAAACAGCTTATAAATAAGCTCGAAAAATAAGCAGTTGGACACACCCAAAAAGCCACCAAGACTAGAGTCTGAAAAAGCTTAACATAAAAAGGACGAAATAAGCTCGAAAATGCGTAGATGCAAAACAGACACGAAAATAAGCTAAGATGAAACAGCTTATAAATAAGCTCGAAAAATAAGCAGTTGGACACACCCAAAAAGCCACCAAGACTAGAGTCTGAAAAAGCTTAACATAAAAAGGACGAAATAAGCTCGAAAATGCGTATCTTTTAAGCATATAATAAGACCACGAAATAAGCTAAAGAATAAGAAGAAAAACCCCAAAAACCAACAGAATAATGCTAAACCAAAAACCACCAGAAATAGATTATAAAAAACTTTTTACCTACAAATATAAGCCAAAAATAAGATGTAATAAGCTGACAACACAAAATAAACAAACACGAAAACAATACACCCCTGGTTGGCTCGGATGCCAATTGTTAGGAACCAAGAATCACTTCACTTCACCATGGTAAGAATCAAGAAAATAGATAAGAGAAAAGGAAGAAAAGTAAAGAGATGTTAGAGAGTGAAACTAAAGAGAAGAAAAATATGGTTGTATTCTTTCATAAGTGTGTGAAAACAAATGAGAACCAACACCCTCTCCACACTTGGAGAGGGGTATTTATACATCCTATGGGCCGGCTTTCATTAAGCCTTATGGGCCAAGTAGGTTTGTTTCTTGGGTCAGGCTCGGGATAACTTAGGCTTAAGCCCGCAACGCATACAATATTAGATTAAATAACGAGCCCGATACCCGTAACTAGCCTATTACAACATTTAATAAATAAAGACCGAAGCTTCCTCGTTGAGTGACCGAGCTTCCTTGTTCGACTCAATATTTTGAGGCTAACAACAACAATAACATCTTGAGTCATCCGTTGAACATTGTTGATCCTAAACCTTGATCGATTCTTTAACTTGTCTAAGGTTAAATTACCTTGGGTAAATCCAAAATAACTTATTGTAAAAACTTTGTGTGTGTATACTAAAGTGTATGCGGAATCTACACCTTAATAACTAGAATTATTATGAATAAAACAGTAATTGTGAATGAACAAAGATATAACCAAACGTTCCAATATTATTTGATGAATAATACGAGTACTCTTGACTAGTACTAGGGTTTACAACCTTGAAACTTTTAATCGACTTAACAACTATGAAAATCATATGTCTCAACTAATGCCCTAGAGCCTCCTTTTATAGATTAAAGAGTCCTAGTCGGCTTACAACACACGCTAAAGATAAGCATAAACTTATAGAATATTCTGATACAATCTATTCTATAAATATCTTATAATCTTCATCTCCAAGTAATCTTTATCTCTGAAATCTCTGACTTCCCTTAGCAATATTAATCTTCTCTGACAATACAAACTAACACTAGCAATATTAATCTTGTGCTAGTAGTATTAACCCAGTTAATACTGTTAGTTATAATCTGAGCAGTATTAACCTTTTGAACTAGAAGTACTAACTTGTGAAGATTTATTCCCAACAATCCTCCCCTAAACTTGTGATTTACCTTTAAATCTTAAGTTTCTTCTGAATCAAATCTTCTAGTTTACTCTGCTGAGGATACTTTCAAACACACTATCTTTACTGATGAAGTTGAGACATAATAAACCTTAAAAGCTCATATGCCATCTCAGTGACATTATAATTCACATGAAGTTTCCATTGAAGCATTCTTGTTAGTGTATC
>BQNB010081101.1:0-29729 GCA_026074375.1 Tanacetum coccineum
TTGGATTTATTCAAAGGACTATAAGTCATTTAAGGCTCATTGAGATCCTGTTGATAAGGACCTACAAGTGGTATCAGAGCCTTAAACGACTTATAGTCCTTTGAATAAATCCAAAGATACTATGAGAGACAATAACTGAGAATACAAATATTGACGCGGAATATCAATATCTATACCAAGATGAACACAAGAACGAAATACTAAACTTGCTATTACTATTACTATTTGATTGTAAATTCTCAATCAACTCATATCTTTACAATGTCATTCTACGTTCCTTTTATAAACTTAAGGAACCCTAAACGTGTTAAGAGATAATGCTTATCTCTTCCTAGATTAACGCTAATTGATAACTAATACTAATATTACAACTAGACTTAACTTTCTGACCAAACAGTATTAACTTTAATACTGTCACACTTAAGTTAATGCTGGCAGACTTAACTTGCTCTACCAGACTTAACTTCTATTACTAACAGTACTAACTATTTCTATCAGTACTAACTATAACTAACAGACTTAACTTTAATACTAACAGTATTAAGTCTGTTTACAATATTTTCCTAACAATTATCTTCACCCTATTGTGAGACACCTACAAACAACATTATGCTCCTCTATGTATCTATCCTGTAATGCAAGGATGTCCATGAGAAGTGTAGATTTCTCATTCCTAAACCTCTCAAGTTTTCCTCAGACTGCTATTTGTCCTCAACTGCTATTTGACTGCTTCTGCTTTATCGGATCATATCTAATTTGGAAATTTCCCCTTGATGCACGAAATAGCGATAATCTCATAACTGATTCTTTTCCAGTTATTCATCCTAACGCCTAAATCCTAGAGGTCTTATCTACTCCTCTTGATTTTTTCGTGAATTACATTACAAAGTTTTGTAAAACAAAAAATTGATCAAATTAATTTTTTTCCATGTCTATTTTTGTTTTTCTTGTACTCCCACTATTGCATGAAAACTCTCTATTCAAGAAAAACTGCGAGGCAATCTTTTCTGGACGTTTTCCTTTTAGGAATTTTGTTGCACGAGCCCAACCAGTATCAAATTCAATAGAGATTGTTGCTCTTAAGGAGTCAAGTACTTCTTGCAACCTATATACTCTATTATGTTCCTCGGTCAATTTACGCTTTGCATCCTCTTTAGTAACTCTAATCTCTTCAGCGTTTATCTTCAAGCGGACTTCATCTTCTTGGAACTTGCAATCATTAGAATGTTACATAAGTTGCATGTTACGTGTACGTAAGAAAGATAAAATAGCAACACCTAACTTACCATTGATAATAAAGAATTAGTTGTATCAATTTCACGTTGATTATAGAATAACTCACTAGCAGCCTCATAATATGTTGTTTGTTTCTTATCTTCCTCGATAAGGGTAGGTTCTTCTGCAGTAATTGCTTTTTGCTTCTTACTCGATGCTTCCATTTGCTCATTTATATTCCCATTATTAGCCTTAGATGTATTGATCTTCTTATTCATACTAGAAAGACTCCTCTTGAGTTCGTTTTCCTCATCTAGCAATTTTTGTAGTCTTGACAGCCTCTCCACTTCTGCCTTCCAATTGTAAATTATATCACACTGCTCCTTCATAGGTTCACGCTTTCGATCTATAGCCAGCAAGGATGCTTTAATACGAGACCAATCCGTCTTCATCTGCACCAAATGCTGCCTTTTAGAAGTTATGTCTTTCTTTATTGACCCTATTCATGCAGCCTTTTCAATATAATGTAATTGTTGTTCTGCCGACATTTGCATAAATTCAACCATGCGTCTGGGCGTGATGTACATAGCGGGACCAAGATGAAATAAGCGACGTAACTCTTTAATCAGAATTAATTGTACTTCCAGACCATTCACATAGTACTTGTTGCGCCAACCAGCTTGCATTTTGTCTAAAGTTCCACATCACTATAAACTTATCCACTTCAATAACAACTCATACTCTAATAAACCAACAAACCTGCATACAGTCCTATTCACACTTGTGACGAGAGACCATTACGCTACTTCGAACTTGATCGTCAATCACACAGCGATCGTAATTAATCATACGAAGCACCCATGCGACTACCATGATATGTGGCTTCACTAAGTTCGCAATGTCCCGCAATGACTCATCAGAAACACCCCTGCTCCACCATAATTCCCGTATCCTATCATTAGTACCACTTCGACTATTCATTCGGGCAAAACGTTGTATTGGGATCAAATAGATATACAATCTTTTCCCTCGCCCATATTCACTCGTACACCGTTCAAGATTGATCTCTTTGATTTCACGATTTTACTATCTATCGCTCTATTAAAGCATCAAATGTAACTAATTCGTTGATTGTCGACAATGAAATAACACAACTCCACATGCTATGTCTGACATCGCCCAGAACCTATCATATTATATCATAATAATGGGTAAAGTCACCTAATCTCTATTTATTAACCCACCCCCGAAGTCCATACTCTCCACAGATCCCTTATAATTAGCAAATACGTAGCTTTATGCAGAAGCTATTAAAATGTGACAGAATTGATGTGTACTAGGTCATAGGATGAAGACCCCCTTACTTCTCCTGTCAGAAATAGCTACCTCAAGAAGAAGAAATCATTTATACACTTAAAAGACCCAACGTTCTACTCGATTCCAAATGGTTACATCCAATTTTCCTATATAAGGTTCGACCGCTTTTAAACTATTTTGATACCATTCTTTCGTGTGTTCCCAGTGCCTTGAAGTATATATTAGACACCCACCAAACCTTGCATTCTCTCAGGCTAAAAACTCCCTTTTCCCGTTAAATTCGGAATTACGCCTTAACATAGGTTTAGTACACGCTTGAATTAACATAGCTTATGATAAACCAGCTATTACAAGTCACAATAGATCGATTACCCTCGCTTCAAGTGTTCGACACCCTACTATCACTACACAATACACAGCTCGTGTATCACAGCCTCATACCGTGTTGTATATATGTTTTCGACGTCAAAATATCCCATATCACCCATATCATCGAATTTTACAATAAACCCATCCACGCCTGCCCATTACCAGTTTTTTGTGCCTTGCCGGGGAGTGAAAATTAATCTTGATTTTTATTTGATATTTTGGTTTTTAACATTAGATTAGATCTAACCATTAGGATTAGTGTAATTTAGATTAGTGTATATTCTTCTATATTCTGTAAATTTTGTATATTTGTCTTTAATTGTTTGCATGTATATATTTGATTGTTTGCGTATTTAATTGTTTTCTTAATACACTGTTCTGGTCGACAGTTGAATACGGCGTATCCACTTCCATCGAATACGGCGTATCCAGCTCTCTGTCTAATACAGTGTATTCATTCAAACTGATTAATACGGCGTATCCACTTCCATTGTATATGGCGTATCGATCATCTGATAAAATTCTTTTCCATTCTTGAACTTATAGCCAAATTTTTATATATACCTTTCTCCGCTGGTTCTACTGATAATTTTCTGGATATTTTTCAGTAAGAATGACAAAGGTTATCAAAGGAGAGTTCAAGAAAATTAAGGATGTTAAAGTCGAAGATGTTTCGCTCACTTGCGATACACCACTTGAAATTTTCAACATGGAAGTCAGTCGATTAAGCGGAAAGGATGATGATTCAGAGCAACGAGTGTCGCATGAAGCTGATGATGATACGGGGATATGATCACATAAAGATGTTGCATTTACTGAATGGTGAGGTCAACAAATTTAACTACAAGATGTAGGAATCATTATACAAAGAAAAGCAATATGGATTTACTAGATTAGAGGAGATCGATGTAGTGAGCTCCTGGATGAAGAGTTTTATGATAATAAAGATGAAGTTGCCGAAGTCTTTCAGATCGACACTAATATATTTGATTTTGAGATGCCTGTGTGCAAGGCCTTCAAAGAATTTAACTATCTTTTACAAATCGATCCAGAATTACTTACTAAGGACATTAAGGGATTCAAAACTTAGGAAGAGTATAAGGATAATTGGATCTATGAATGGAACAGAGATGTACCATGGGTTGATGAGAAACCATAGAGTGACACTGGAGTTTAGACAGAACCTACATCAGTTAAGCATTATTGTAAGCCCTTCAATTATAAAACTGGATGTTCGGAGTGGCCAACATGTAGTTGGAAAAATGATGGATACTGTAATGGAGGAAACGTACCTGGAACTTACATGGTTGGAAACTCGCTCCATTACAAAGATTATAAATGGTACGAAGCATTGATGGATTGCGAGCTAAAAGAACAAGCTTTAAGAAATAAAGCTATCATAGAAGGCTTAATCAGTGATGATGAATCAAGCAATGATGGTTGGAGAAGATGGGATAGCCATGAGAACACCTACCACAATCATAATGAATTAGAGAATGAAACTCATGATGAAAGAAAAGAGTTATGTGAAGCTCATGAACTGCTAGTGTGCAAAACAAGAAGATTCGAGATGATCAAGTATTCATTCGGACAAGACGAAGAGTATGTTACTGTTAAAGAAGATGAATACGACGATTTTGGAAGAACAAACAATGATGCATGCCGAGCCTGCTAGGAAATCTTTCGCATGATGGACGAAGGATGGATGGTTACTAGAGCGGAGTGAAGAAAAACTAAAGAAAAGTCTAACTTAAAGACTTCGCTGTAAACAAAAGTGCTTCCCGGGAGACAACCCAGAATGTTATTTAATTTTATCGAGTCTCTCTTCCTAGACATCAATACGGCGTATCCGCTCCATACCATACGGTGTATTGATTGTCTAGACATCAATACGGCGTACCCGCACACAATAACCCTTGTTAGATATTGTAAGGATTTAACCTTATCCGTTTCTAAATGTTTACCCACATTCCAGAAAATATGAGTGTGCCGGTGATGTATTTGACTTTAGAACTTAGCTTGGTATATCTATTCGAGCCGCAATGATGAAGTACTATGGATTTAGTTGGAGTAACTTGTTTAATTAGTAATTTTAGGATTTCACCCAAACGCCTATTCATGTTGTTTATTAACTAACTAATACTGGTTACGTTTAACTCCATATAAACCATTTTTACTCTCATCTTAGTGAAGATACCCCTATAACAACCGTAGAGCCAATCCTTTAGGAAATACACCAATTATTTGTATTGTTACACCTTAGCCTACCCTGTTAGATTAAGTTTATTTTATAGTTGCTAGTTGGTTAATATGTAAAGTATGTATTTCCCGAGTCTTGTGTTAATTTTGGTACGGTTGGAAGAATTTGCACATCGCAAATGGGAATGTATATTATAGTCAAAACTCAATGTATTTTTTATACCATTTTTCCAATTAATGGTACGTCCGAAGAATGAAGAATTGTCGAAGGAATTATCCGAAATTATTATGATCATAAAGATGGTGAAACTACTCTGAGTTTCGTAGTATAGTGTTAGCAAAAAAATCGAAAAAAATAGAAAAATCGCAACCAAAAAAAGAAGGAAAGTTTGAAGATAATCGTATCGCAACTACCGAAGGAATTACACGAAGGATCGATTATTCGTTGATATAAATCGACGATGTAGAGTATTGTATAAAGTGGAAGATATCGCCAATTACCCTGTAAAGTATGTAAAGATATGGATGATTGGGAAGTTGACCGTTACAGGAACGCCAATTTAGGTTGTTGTTTTTGATCTATGATCAAGACGTTGTAAATAGTTGTGTCTTTATCATGGTAACGGTCAGGAAATAGTGTCTAGCAACTTGTATTTTAGACTTAATCTATTTGTTTCTTAATTTTTATTTAACAACAATTTACTTTCCTCTTTTCTAGAGACTAGCCGCCTGGTTTACGCGAAAGAGATGTGTACGAGTGTGCATGTTTTTTCCGTCGTTACGGCAAGGTATGCATGTCTGAGCTGCATCGTAGGTTTACGACTTTTTGGGAAAGTTTCGAAGGCCCCTACCCTATATTCATCTTCTTCCCTATACCGTGGTTAAATTTGAATGCGGATGTGATGAAACAACGCCAGGTCTATTTCGTTGTTACGGCACATTTAAGCTTGCTTCTAGCTGCCTGTTGGAGTGGTACCTTCGGTGAAAGATTGAAGAATGATCAACCCTAAGCCTTATCATACAAACCTATATTTACCTGCATAAAGTTATTACTCCTTAGCTTGAGCTGGTGGAGATGTTTATCCTTGCCAAGGGCTTATGATAGAATACGGTGCAGCCTCTTCTTGGAGATCTCCATCGACAATTATATCCTATAGGTTATGATCTGTGTGACAGATATATTGTCGCATTCTCATGCTCCAAATATCATATTCTCCCTTCTTGATGATAGGGATTTTCATTGCTGTTATAGTTGGTGGAGGAGAGTCTTGTTCTGTCATCTTCCTGGCTCGATTGTAAATCTGCTTCAAATAATGGAGTTCTTCTTATTTAGAGTTTACACACAAGCTCTGATACCACTTGTTGGATTCTTTACTGAATAGATCTTGAACCTTTAGCTTGCAAAGGGTTTGTTACTTTAGATAAATCCAAAGCAACAATAATGAAACACTGATTGAACACTATTGATTATGCGGAAACTAATCAACAATGCTAAGAAGAACAATATTAAGAAAAACACAAAAGATCTTTTTATTAAACTCAACCTTTGTATTATAACTTGAATCTTACTAGGTTACAAACTATGATTACTAATTGATCTCTATAGATCTATATCTTCTAACTATGCCTAGGGTTCCTTTTATATACAAAAAAAAACCCTAATGGGCTTTATAAAATGCGTATAGAGATAATGCATATCCTTTCCTAAGATATCTCATGCATATCTCTAACTCTAACTAACTTCTGCATAAGCAGACTTAACTATAACATAACAGTACTAACTTTAACTATCAGCATTAACATCTTTATACTCACAGTCTTAACTATAATACTCTACCAGTACCAACTATGCTAACTCTCCTACCAGTACTAACATGTGTTCTAGCAGAACTAACTGTATTACTAACAGAATTAAGTCTAAAATACTTAATTCCCAACTATAATGTGTGTGAGTTAGAGAGAAGGCATGGAGTGAAATGATGGCAAAATGGGAAAGTAGAGTGTATAAATGTGTGAGAAAATGCAAAATGAGGGGATTGGCTCCAAGAGGAGTCCATGTTCGGTTTTTAGGCTTCAAGGAAGGGGAAAATTTTACATTTTTGGTTTTTATTTAATTTGTATTTATTTGATAATTATTTGTATAATTTTTTGTAGGTATAATGGTGTAATGTATATGTATAATTGTAAGTGTAAAGTAAGTTAAATGTAAAAAGGTATAAAGTGTATAGTATGAGGTATATTAATAGTAAATTTTTACACTTAGATGATATTGAAATGTTTTAAGTTCGTTATAAGAAGCGTAAGTGCAAAAACATAAGAATTTATGCAATATCGGGTTTACCGGGAAACTTGCAAGTTATAATGAATGAAGTGACCTAAGTTCATAAAAGTGAATGAATTATGTTTATTAATGGTTATTTACATTGTCCTAATGACTTTTGAGCATATCGTTGATCGTTAAGACCGTTAACTAGGATCATAGGTCGAAGGTGCATTCGTATAACTAGGGTTCCTAGGAATTGAATGTTTAGTTCATAAAATGACACGACCATTTAGAAAGTGACTCAAAAATAATTGAATGGAGTCAAAAATGTCGTATGTTTGCTATTGGTTACTGACCTCAAAATAGACAATTGTCACATGATTCTTTTTCTTAGATTGATCTCTTGCTTTAAAACAGTTTCTTATTCAAAATTGAGCATTAAATGCTTGACAAGGCAAAAATATCTCATTGGAATACTGTTCTAAATTTTTGGATCATAATTTACCAGTTGAGCTTGTTTCAAATGTTTTTTCAAGTTATTTCTCTTCTTTCAAAGGAACTTTTGGTGGTTCTTCAAACTAAGTCTCACCATATACAACACCATGATACGAGAGCTGGGATTTTCTTTGTTTTACTTTCAAATGTTTTTTAGCTTCACATTTTAACTCTTCTTCATAAATGATCTTATGATCAGAAGGCAAATCTTTTCCCATTTCGTCAATAATATACAAACTTGGTGATAACTCCTTGGCTTTGTTCAAGATAAAAGGGTTTTCAACATCATATTGGTTCTCAAGGCCAAGGCTCTTTTTTCCCGAATTAACATTTTCCTCTTTCGGAAGCAACATATGAAAAGTCTAAACAGTCTGTCCTGCTTTTCAAAGTTTATTGTTAAGATCGTTTATTTGTTTCAGAAACTCTTGATTTGTTTTTTCAAGTTCATTCTTCATGTTTCAAAGTGGTTGGACATACTCAGCATACTTCTCATTCTCTTTGTGGAAAGACTTTTCTTTTTGACAAGCTTGAGATTTAAGGTTTGAAATTTCTTCGTTTAAAAGCTTAATAGTTTTGTAATATTTAGATTCATTTGAGTTTTCTTTTGCAAAATGGTTTTCTTTTTCCTATATATCTCAAGCTCTTTTGTCAAAGAGGCATTCACTTGCTGAGCTTCATGATTGGCCTTAGTAAATTTTTCCACTTCATGTTGTCTGTAACACCCCTAAAAATGGGTCGCAACGGAATATGTTTCTGAGAGTGTTACTTCATAATACCATTGATCAAGTCATGAAAGAACGACCTCTAGAATAGATACCTAAACTTAACCACCTTATAACTCCAATATATTAATTTAAATGGTCGGTTACTTTGGCACTTCCACATTTTAGCCATCACCTAACCATTTGGTCCCCCTTCATATCTGCATCGATTAATCGAAAGAGTTTAGCACATATATGGGAAATCATACACTTGAGATCATAAAAATCACATTATTAGCCATATATAATCACATTTTCTCCCCTTATCAAAAATGTCAAATCTCTTGATATTTTGGATATCAATTGATTCAAATATTCATGGTTTCGGGGAAAAAATGTCCAATTATTAACAAGCCGATTATGGAACATTTTAATGCTCCCCTCAAATAATGAGGGTATTATATGGTGTTTGAGTATGTTAATTTGAAAAATTTTGAGTTTACTAAGAAATTCTTGAAAATTCTTACTCAAACACTATATATGCCTAATTGTTAAGTCTACACTACATATATACATATTCACAAGTTTATAAAATATACGAAATGACCTTATGATGACGAACACAATATGACAAAGTCATATTGTTCGTTGAAGTAGCCAGAGGTCAGTTCTGTAGTGTCTCCCACCAACAAACTTTTGAGGCTGGCGCGAGCGAGCTGAGCGCTTCTTTATCTTTCAGCTTGCTTTTCAATCGCCTTGTCAATGATATTAGCTCTTTTCTTTGTGGTGCACAATGTACTCCATCTCTCCCCTTTGGCAGGTACTCTTCCTTTGGATATTCTTTGTGATGTCATCCAGCGAAGTTTGAAGCCCAGTTAATGTCCTATCACTAAACTTGTAGAGTTCATCTGATCGCATCAACCTATTTCTCCCATTGTTGTCGACATAAATGAATCCTTGAGGGTCTTGATATGGAGTGTATGGGTCCCTTTTTCTGATGCCGAGTTTGGTAGTTTCCGGCTTGGTGACGTTGATCTTCTTTTGGTAACTTTTGACTCCGAGGTGAAGATCTTTGACTCGCTTCTGATAACCAAAAGCTTGATTGTGAACATACATAATGCTATTTGCGTAAGTCCCGAAAACATCATTACCCAGAAGATTTGTGAGCCGGTGTCTCTCTCTCTCCAACAAGAGTAGCATGTCCTCGATGTCATTATTACGAAGACGTAGAAAGTCACCTTCCTTGAATCTGTAAAGGTCGTTATCGGCTTTTCTTACTATAATCTCTTTCAGATACCCATACCCATGTTTCCTCATTACCTCGACCTAAGTTACCGCCAGAATACGTTTCGTACAATATACATCATGTCTTGATTCCATGCCCCGTGCATATCCATAGAAGGGTCTTTATCACTTGTTCTCTCCAATTTGAGATACCCCAAAACGCATTTTTATCAAAGCAAACTTTAACAGAACCCATAATAAATGGAACCAAGTCCTTCAAATGCCTTACAAGATCATATAAATCAGCCTTTGTCTTTGTAAATAGAAGTCGTGTAGTCATATAGCGCGCGCGCGCCGCGAGAGCCGAAGCGCAGAAACTTGAGATCATTGTTGAAGAAGTAGTCAACAGGTACTTTTTGACAATTTCCACTCATGACTAAAGGAAGGGGATTGGTAAGATCAAATGGATAGTCACTTCCTTCTGGATTTTCCCAATCAAGTTTCTCCGATAGAGCCTTGAAACATTCTTCAAAGTCATATTCTAATTCATCATAATTGGAACGTGTGCCTTTGAGAAGTTTGAATACTGGCCCTAACAGGGTTTCTTGAGTATGTATGCAGAGAAGTCTATAGGAGTGCTCATCAATTCATCAAAGGTCTTTGATGGTTTATCAGCAGAAGATGCAAGAGTCATTAACCAGCTTTGAGTTTGTCCTTGTTGTGGAGTCTTGCCGACATTCCAATCAGGATCAGTGGGTTCTTGAGGTTGTGTAGGTTTGGTGAACCAGTCACGTTTAGATACAGTTTCTTTCATGGGTTCATCATCATCATTACCCAGATTCCCTTCTTGATCTTATGGCAAATCTGAATCTACAACCTCAAACTCTGGTTCCTCTGATGAACAGAACTTTCCAGAATATTTTGGCTGAGACTTGGTGCCTTTAGATGAGCTAGACTGTGATTCTTTAGCTTTAGGACCTTTTGTTGGTTCTGCATCCTTGCTAGTCTTCCTCTTCTTCAACCCTCGATGTTATCCAGCAGAAGGGTCTTCATCTTTATCTTTGTCTTTTTGGCTTCTCTTTAACGAATACACTTTATCATAAGTGGAGAAGAGATTCTTGTCAAGATCATAAGATTTTATCAATCCTTCATAGCATTCTCTGTGTTTAGGAGCTGCCAGATATGATTCACTTTTATCCATTTTGTCGATAAGAATCTTCTTCAACTCAAATTCTGTAAGCGTTGCAGCAGCCTTGATGTTCGTCGTTGTTACAACGCGTTTAATCAAATAAAACCCTCCGATATATTATATATATATATTTATAAAATACATATACGTATACGCAAGCTAAGTAATCATGACAAATTATTCTTAGAAAGAAAAAAAGTAATCAACACGGTATCGATATCCTGCGGTGAGAGGTAATGAGAAATCTACGTTCAAGATGTAAATCGAGCTTGATTGTCATTAAAGTTTTTGGTTTATATGAGAGTGTTTTAAACTTTTTATACTAAAAATTAAGCTAATAATAATTCTAAGATTTAAAAACACAAGGTTAAACAAAATTGATTCTCTCTAAGATATAAATGCAAATATGCTTAGCTAAGTGACGAGAAATGTTCCTTAAGGTAGCGGGGCTTAGGTTTAACGAATTAAAATCCTTAGAAAACAAATTTCAAGAAATTAAATGACAAGTAAAGTAAAATGTTTTTTAAAAACAAATGACAAGTATTTAAATTGCATTAAAAGTAAATGACGGTATGTAAATTGACTATTAATTTTTTAAACCTTTTTAAAACCGCACTTAAATTCCAAATCACTAAGACAAAAATAAATCTACACTAAGCATGGAAAAAATCAAATACGCAAATATATTATGGAACGATAAAATAAATCTATTCTAAGTATTGAAAAGAGACTAGAAAATAGAACCTGAAATGAAGAACCGCAATGATATAAAACCACCCGATCTTACAAACTTAATAAAAAAATAAGCTTATCACTTAAAAAGCTTCTACTTCACTAATTAGCAAATAAATGTGTCAACTTTATCTACTAATTAATTCCATAAAAACCATAAAGATCAAAACTTTATCTATTTATCAACCTTATAAGACCCTTAAGCTCCGGTCTTAGATGTAGAAAGATGGAATAAGAAATAATACATGAAATGTTAGAACAAAATAAGCTAATAAGATGAAAAACCTTTTTAGAAAAAAATAAGCTAATTTGAAAACTAATTTTTGTAAAAATAAAACTAGATTAAATAAATAATAAAAAAACTACTTTTGAAATAAAAACTAGACTAAGCTAAAAAGCTATCAAGGCTTTTTCGAAGAAAGGATGAAGAATAAAAGCTTATAAATAAGCCTCTTCTCAAATAAGCTACAAATACCCTTCGAAATAAGCCCTAGCTTAATAAGCTATAAGAAAAATAGTTAAAGGTAGACATTATGACTAAATAAGCTAAATAATAGCTCTCGAAGATAAAGGGCTCAAGACTTAATGAATAAGTTGGAGTAGATACTCTGACACCTCTTTTTAGCATTCGAATCGAGTTTAAGTCCAAACAATAAGCATTTTTGAAAAGGTAAAGACAAAAAAAGAGAAAAAGATGAGATAAGCAAAAGCTATTTTAGAATTTATTCTAAAGACAGTAAGCTAAAAGATGAAAACTTTAGATCTAAATCTACCCGAAACTAAGATGTTCAATCAAGTGAACTTGGATCGGGTATATTTAAAGATTTAGATCTAAGAAAATAAGCTAGATTTAAAAAGCAACAAACTTTATGCTAGAAAATAAGCTAAAAATTTAAGATATATTATTTTTAGATATAATCCACCCGAAACTAAGGTGTTCAATCAAGTGAACTCGGATCGGGTATGATTAAGGATTAGATCTATATATAAAAAATAAGGTTGAATAATAAATAAAGAAATAATAGAATAATTTAAGTCGTAAAATGACCTGAAAATGCGAAATGTTACATAAACTATTCAACTTCCCTTCTAGTTTTCCACAAACTCGGATCGGGTATGATTAAGGATTTAGGTCTAAGAAAAATAAGCTAGAATTAAAAAGCAACAAACTTTATGCAAGAAAATAAGCTAAAAAGACAAGATCTATTATTTTTAGATCTAATCCACCCAAAACTAAGGTGTTCAATCAAGTGAATAAGAGATGAGTATATTTAAGGATTAGATCTAAAAACAATAAGCTAGAAAAATAAGCAATCAAAAATAAGCTAAAATAAGATTGAAAAAGCCTTTACAATAAGCAAACTAATAAGCTAGAAAGACATAAAAATAAGCTACACTACTTGAAAATAAAACTAAATCCTAACACTCTCACAAATGAGCAGATGCGTGCATTTTATAGCCTCAAATGGATACTGGGGGTATTTTCTTTAATTCAGGTACTCAACCAATAACACTTCCAGAGGTATTTTGGTCAATTCTTGTGCACCACCGACTCTTAATTGCTTAATGAGTACGCCAATTATTGCCAGCTGCTATATTCCCTTTTCAGTCAATCAAGAGTCGCCACGTCACCTTTCTAGAAGCCTCGAGATTATAACCTCGTACTGACCCATATGCTCTGAACCTTGTACTGAACCCTCTGAATTCTGAACCTCGTATGAACAGTACCTAGGACCTGCCATCTGACATTCCAATCATTAGATGGCCACGTGTCACCTCCTGAGTGGTGACACATGGCCTGCTAGCTGTCACTAGAGCCCCCACTGGACCACCGGTCAACTACCGCCGGACCACCGGTCAACCACCACCAGACCACTGTTCAACCACCGTCGGACCACCGGTCAACGGTGGTGGCCAACTAGGTCATGGGCCGGGTCAGGTCGGGTCTTGGGCTGGGTTTGGATTGGGTCGGGTCAGGGTCTGGACCGGGTCGGCCACGTGGCGTCCACGTGTCACCACGTGGCGTACACGTGGCAGCAGACGTGGATTATATACCACAACTGGGAGTCGAACCCAGGACCTCTAGCTTAGCGACTCAAGGGTTACCCCAAGAGCCAGCTGAGCTAGAGCATAGTTGTATTATATGTATGTGAAATAAAATATAAACCCCTTCTTAATTTGGTCCAGGTCAATTTAATAAGAAAGGTTCAAAAATCGGCTCGTAGGTTCAAATATGAAAGGTCGGTACCATCAGACTCGTAATTTTGTGCTCTTTCCAATGGAGTGATCGTGGAATATTAACGACTTCGTTTGAACCTCGATAAACGTGAAAATGTCGTCGAAAGTCACCCAAAAATTACCGTTTTTGCTTTGTTTTCAATCCTTTGTACCTGTAAGACATAAAAACATACTACAAACATATTTATCCATATTTTAGTGTTTTAGTCTGTCAATTAGCATTTTCCGGGGTACAAATGATGTGTGTTTTAGCACACATCAAATTCCCCCACACTAAGCCATTGCTGGTCCCACACGCAATGTAAATAAAACACGCCCATAAATAAATAATTAAATCCCCTTTTAACTTATGACCCCTCACAATCAAACAAGAACAGAAAAGGTCCATTAAGAAGGTTCAAAAATATGATCTTACATGTGCCTATTTTTAACCACTTATTTATTAATAGATAAAAAACTAAAATAAAAATTAAATAAAATTATTTAAAAGGCTTTAAGAACGGGAGTTCTTCATCCTTGATTTTTACAATCCCCAAACTAAGCTTAAAACGAAATCACAGTTAAATATAAGATTATATGCTAACACTACTCATAAATGCTAATTGTGAAAGTATAAACTTAACTTTTCGCTCCCATTATTCCTAATTTCCTCTAAGGATTTTTTTATTATTGTTAGTGACAAATAAATTAAGTCCTTAATTAAATAAAGTAAACCCGGTTTAGACCACAATTAGTTTGAAATCCTTTCCTAAAGAGACGATATGGTGAGAATAAGGTCCACATTAAGGTTCTAAATTCGCATGATTTAGGGGTTATCCTTTTTATTTCATCCGTAGCAACTCAACTATGAATCCAGAGACGAAGGCTTTATTTAGATTACCCCGAAGTCAAAATTTGGCTTTATTCTTGTTATTATTGCAACATTATTAAACCTCGGCCCTTTAGAAGGCTGCAACATCGGTTGTGAGCCGGAAAGATGCAACAAACATATTTCGACCTCGATAATTTCCTCGACCTTTTAGAAGGCTGCAACATCGTTTGCGACCCAAGATGCACAAACTTTTATCAGTCTCGGATTATTATCACTATGTTCCTTATTTTGAAGACTTGCAAACTCGGGTTTTGAGCCAGGCAGATTCTAAACTTTTATCACCCACAGTTTTATTATTATTCTTTTCCTACTCCACCCTTAAATGAACAGTCCGCATTGGGTAGCGAGTCCGACCATGATCCAGAAGTCTATTTCGGCTTCGTTTAATAACATAACTTATTAATAAAATAGCCAAATTTCAAGTCCGCGGGCCTTTTAACATCTGCCACACTCGTTATGCGAGCCGACCACGTGGTCAAGGAGTCATTTCCCCACAACACTGACACAACATCGATGTGTACCTTACATTCACCAGAAGGGAAATATCTGACGAAGTGATTTATAACTAAGAATCGCAAAAACTAAAGCAAACTTTACTATATTCAACCATTATATAGCGTTTAGAAGCTGGAGGGAAGGACAAAAAGCCACATTAACCTCTAATGGAGTCTAAAGAATCCAACTAATCCACGCTTAGGCATCAAACCTATATAATATAAATCTATCATATTTCGTTCTTTGCAAAATTTTAAAAGTTAAGCAAAGCTAAGGTCTCGAAGCTGTGGTTCGCCACTGTTGACCGACGTTGGTTACTGTTGACCGCCACCGTTGACCGCCGTTGACCGGTGGTCTGGCGGTGGCTCTGGTGACGGCTAGCAGGCCACGTGGCACCCACTTAGGAGGTGACACGTGGCCATCTAATGATTGGAATGTCAGATGGCAGGTCCTAGGTACGAGGTTCAGAATTCAGAGGGTTCAGTACAAGGTTCAGAGCAGACGGGTCAGTACGAGGTTATAATCTTGAGGCTTATAGAAAGGTAACGTGGCGGCTCTTGATTGGCTGAAAAGGGAATATAGCAACTGGCAATAATTGGCGTACTCATTAAGCAATTAAGAGTCGGTGGTGCACAAGAATTGACCAAAATACTCCTGGATCTGGAAGTGTTATTGGTTGAGTACCTGAATTGACAAAAATACCCCCAGCATCCATTTGAGGCTATAAAATGCACGCATCTGCTCATTTGATTGTAGTGTAGGTTAGTTTTAGGAGTAGTGTAGTATAGTTTTTAGCTTATTGTAAAAGCTTTTATAGCTTATTTAGCTTATTGTAATCAAGATTTTGAGCTTATTAATGAAGATGTTTAAGGTTGGTTTTTATTAATGTTTATTATTTTAATGCTTTTTCTTATGCTTACTTTTCTACTCATTTTCTTTTGCTTATTTACAAATAAGCTCATGCTTATAGCTTATTTTTGGATCTGATCTCTTAAGCTTTTATTCTAATAAGCTAATTCTATTGCTTATTTAGACTAGCTTATTTTATAGTATTTTCGATTTAGAGCTTTTCGAGTGAGCTTATTTTAGCTTATTTTCGATTGCTTATTTTTATTCAAGCTTATTTTTTATAGATCCAATCATTAATCATACCCGATCCGAGTTTACTTGATTGTACAACTTAGTTTCGGGGGATTTGGAACTTTATTTTGTAGCTTAGTTTTTAGCATAAAGTTTTATTGCTTTTTAATTCTAGCTTATTTTTCTTAGATCTAAATCTTTAAATATACTCGATCCGAGTTCACTTGATTGAACACCTTAGTTTCGGGTAGATTTAGATCTATAGTTTTCATCTTTTTATTAGCTTATTGTCTTTAGAATAAAATCTAGCTTATTTTGTCTTAGTAGCTTATTATTATCTTGTTCATCTTAACCTTTGTTTGTTTGATTGTTGATGGAAAAATTATCAAACTCTTTAGGCGAGGAGCTTTATGGGTCCTTTTTAGCTTATTTTACTACTAAAAGTTTTAAGTTTTTAGTTTTTACTTAGCTAATAGTGAATAAGCTCAAAACTTATATAGCTAATTTTAGTTTATAAACTTTAGTGTTTAATTAAGTTTACTAGATCGGGTGGTTTATATTCGTCTCTATTTTCTTCAATCGGGTTCTTCTTCTTTTCCTTTTTCAATAATTTGTTATTTTTAAGCTTAATTAGCTTAATATGTTTGTTATTATTGTTATGCTTATTATTGTTAGTTTAGTTGCCATGTTTAGCGAGTAGATTTTCTTATGCTTGTTATTGTGTTAAATTGCTTAGTGAATTAAGTGTGATTATAAAAAAAGGAATAATAAATATTGATTAGTGATTTTTATATTACTTAAATTATTGTTTTGGTTATTCGAGCGGGCAAATGCAGTAGTAAAATTAGCATTAATGTAGTAATCCGATATCTTAATAGAGTTGTTTTCAATATAAGCAACGTTGTGAGAAGACTAATTTTGTTTAGAAAATATTGTTCTTCAATAGGACTTAATTGTATGTTTATTCACATTAAGGATCTAATCAATACACTTATCAGCATATTTTTATAATATATCGTTCTTGTTTAAGTTGCTTTTATTTGCTATCTAGTGTTTATGTAGTTTATTTTTATTAAAATTTTTTAGTTTTTAATCCAAAACAAAATTATTCGATATTTCAGCATCAAACAAACGCTTTCGTGAATTTCAAAATTCATCTCTCGTCGGATACGACTTCGGAGATAAAAATATTGTGTGTCCTCAAGCAATATTTATATCTTTTCGGGATACTCTCTATATTATTACTATTTGGTATAATATATATTATATATATATATATACTATATTATATTACTATTATATTTATTATATATTGTATATATATACTATCTATAATATATATATTTTATATATATATGGATATGTTATATTATCGAATCTGTTTTTCGTGACCCGACCCGATCCCAGACCCGACCCGTCCTGATCCAAAACCCGGCCCAAGACAAGACCCTGACCCGGCCCATGACCCAGTTGGCCACCACTGTTGACCGGTGGGTCCAGGCCGGTGGTTGACTGGTTGTCGGTGAAATTTCTAGTCCAGGTAGTGTTTGACCGCCGGTGGTCGGCGGGGTGGATTGACCGGTGGTCCAGTGGTGGTTGAACCGGTGGTCCGCCACGATTGACACACCTTCGTGGACCGTACGGTGGCCATCGTTGACCGCCCCGTTTCACCAAGGTCGGTGTGGCTCCGGTGACGGCTAGCAGGCCACGTGGCACCCACTTAGGAGGTGACACGTGGCCATCTAATGATTGGAATGTCAGATGGCAGGTCCTAGGTACGAGGTTCATAAATTCAGGAGGTGTTCAGTTCAGTAACAGGTTCTGTGCAGACGGAGTAGTACGAGGTTATAAATCTCGAGGCTTCTATAAAGGTGACGTGGCAGCTCTAGATTGGCTGATAAGGGGGTAATATTTAGAGTTGGCAATAATTGGCGTTACTCATTTAAGCAATTATAGAGTCGTGGTGCAACAAGAATTGACCAAAATATACCCTTGGTTATGGATAGTGTTATTGGTTGAGTATCTGCATTGACGAAAATACCCCCAGCATCCATTTGAGGCTATAAAATGCATGCATCTGCTCATTTGTGAGGGTGTTAGATTTTTAGTTTATTTTGATAGTAGTGTAGGTTAGTTTTAAGGAGTGTTCTGTACTATAGTTTTTTAGCTTTTTATTAAAAAGCTTTTTATTGCTTATTTTGCATATGGTGAACCAAGATTTTGAGCAGTATTATGAAGATGTTTAAGGTTGGTTTTTATTAATGCTTATTATTTTAATGCTTTTTCTTATGCTTATTTTTCTACTCATTTTCTTTTGCTTATTTCCTTTTAAGCTCATGCTTATAGCTTATTTTTGGATCCGATATCTTAAGCTTTTATTCTAATAAGCTAATTCCATTGCTTATTTAGACTAGATTAGTTGTTTAGTATTTTCAATTTACAGCTTTTCGAGGGACCTTATTTTAGCTTATTTCGATTGCTTATTTTTATTCAAGCTTATTTTTTTAGATCCAATCCTTAATCATACCCGATCCGAGTTCACTTGATTGAACAACTTAGTTTCGGGTGGATTTGGATCGATTACTTTTAGCTTATTTTCTAGCATAAAGTTTGTTGCTTTGGAATTCTAGCTTATTTTTCTTAGATCTAAATCCTTAATTATACTCGATCCGAGTTCACTTGATTGAACACCTTAGTTTCGGGTAGATTTAGAATCTATGGTTTTATTTTTTTGATTAGCTTATTGTCTTAGAATTAAATCTTGCTATTTTGTCTTAGTAGCTTATTATTATCTTGTTCATCTTAACCCTTGTTTGTTTTAATGTTGATTGAAACTATTAACTTCTTAGGCGAGGGATCTTATGGATTTTAAGCTTATTTTACTACTAAAGTTTTAAGCTTTTTAAGTTTTTACTTAGCTAATTAGTGAATAAAGCTCAAAACTTTATTAGCTAATTAGTTATTTAGAATCTAATAAAGTTATAAACTTTAGTGTTTAATTAAGTTTACCTAGGATCGGGTGGTTTATATTCGTTCCAGTTTCTTTATATCGGGTTCTCCTCTTTTCCTTTTTGATTAATTGTTAGTTTAGCTTATTTAGCATTTAAAATGTTTGTTATTATTGTTTTGCTTATTATTGTTCGTGTTCAGTTGTCATGTTTAGGTGTAGTTTTAACATATGCTTGTTAAGTGTCTAAATTGCTTTAGTGAATTAAGTGTGATTAATAAAAAAGGAAAATTATTGATTAGAGATTTTTTATATTACTTAAATTATTGTTTTGGTTTATTCGTGCGGGCACAAAAAGACGTAAGATTAATGTAGCATTATTTAGTAATCGATATTTAATAAGAGTTGTTTTTCAATATAAGCAAAACGTTGTGAGAAGATAATTAGTTAGAAAGATATTGGTTCAATTCAAATAGAGACTTAATTGTATGTTTAATTTCCAATTAGGTAATCAATAACTTAGCAAGCTTAATCCTTTTATAATTTATCGTTCTTTGTTTAATTGCTTGTATTTGGTATCTAGTTTTTATGTAGTTTTTTTTTATTTAAATTTTTTAGTTTTAATTCCAAAAACAAAAAATATTCGATATTCAAGCTATCAAACAAAACGCTTTCATGAATTATCAATTTATCACTCTCGTCAGGATACGAAATCCGGGAGATAAAAATATTGTTTGTCCTCAAGCAATACTTATATCTTTTCGGGATACTCTCTATACTATTACTATTTGATATTATATATATTATATATATTTTATCGAATCAGTTTTTGGCGCCGCTGCTGGGGAGAGGTGTACGATTTTCACGTGGTGTTTGAAGTTAGTGCCTTGAAGATCATTTTTCGGAAATGTTTAATTTTCGTACTTATTAAAAATATTTAAAAAATTCAAAAATATTTTTCTTCTTATTTTATTTTTATTTTTCCCTTTCTTTTATAAATATTTAAAAAAATACCAAAAAAAAATTATTTTTATTATTATTATCTTAATAAAAATCTTAAAAAATATTCTCCTTTATCTTCTTATTTCATTTAATTCTTATCATTTTTATCCTCTTATTCGTTTAATTCTTTGACATGTCTTCGTATAAAACCAATTTTTGGATGCTCTTAGTGTGAGGTCGTTAAACGTGGTGTAAAATTGTCGGCATTGTAACAATGTGAGTTTCGAAGATGAGCCCGTCTATGAATCTAATCCAAATTACGTATTATCAACACCCGAATTTTACTTACCTACCTTCGCAGCTAAACATCTCTCTCTAGACCTACGTAGGTGTTTTAAGTGTGGGGGCCCGTTTGATGATAGTTTCAACCGGTTGGCTAGTGTTACTTGGTGTGCGGTGTAGAAGAAATTATATGGATGAAGTTTGTTCTGTATGTTGTTTAGGAGATGGAGATTCATTCGCTTATGATCCAAATCCAAATTCTTTCAATAATCCTCCAAATGATTTCACCTACCCTCCACAACCCCAGTACGAATCATACTCGTGTGAGTTATGTGGGAACGATTCTTACTATGGCTATGATTGTCCTCCACGGTTCCCGCTTGTCTATGAGCAAGAACCGTGTTACAATCAAAACTTTAGTGATAATTATTATACACAAAATTCACCGAGTTTTTCTCAACAATATCTTTGCTATGAAAACTGTGGGGGTTCTCATGAAAGTTTTCAATGTCAACCGATGAATCAAAACACTTTGGTTATTCTAAATATTCCTCGGTTTTGACCAAACCCTCGCCAGTTATTCCATCGATCTTCAAGAAGACCTTAATCAACAAAGATGGGAAGAGTCAAAGAATGAACTTCTCAACATGATGCGATCATTTTGTGAAATGGTAATTCAACGAAAGCAAGCGGATAAATATAAATCATTTTACCTCCTCAAGGAAATTGATACTCCGAGGCCTTTCGCGACGTTTTAATTTTACTTACGATGATGACGATGATGACGAGGAGTATTCTATTCCCTAGAATAAAATGCCTCAAATTCTTCGGTCTATTGCTCTCGCACCCGTCTCTTCTATTGTGGAACCCAAGAACTCTCTCAACATGGGGGACGAGCATCTTAGCACTATTCCTGAAAAGGAATCGGACGAAGTAATAAAGTCTAGTATTGAGAACCTTGTCCCAATCTCAAGTGAGTTCGAGGATACTTCCGAGAGCGATAGTGAGTGTGATGATTTCTCTTCCATCGACGTTCCACTTGGTGATTCTGTGACTTTCTCTAACCCTCTCTTCGATTCAAATGATGAATTTGCCTCTAGTGATGACGAGTTACTTCCCGATGAGTGAACTGTTCGGAAAGTAAGATTACTCGAATCCCTCTTTTCGAATTTCGATGACATAGTACATCTTTAGTGCGTAAGTATATCATCCTTTTTGATTGTGGTGTTAGAGAAAATCGGAGAGTAAGGAATTCTTATGTCTTTAACATTGATGAGGGCTTTACTAGTATGGCCTATCTTCGCTTTTAATGAGGATGAAATTGTTTCGACCTAGGTGGCGGACGTTGATGAGATTGAGTTTCTTACTTTCACTGTGATCGTTCTATTTCCTAAGATAAGCGTTGCTTTCCATTCTCGAGGGGTTTCACGATGAACGCCATCTCGAAGAGATGACTGATTTATTTAATTGAGAGTTAAAGAAAATGAATGAAACAAGATTTTGTACGGATGCTCCAATTGATGATTTGATGACCAAGGACAAAAATTTTGACCCCGAATTCATGAGAAAATTTTGTCTCCAACATATGTGAAGTTACCCTTTGAGGATCGTCATTATTTTTCCTTCACGTTTGTTATCAGAATTTTTCTTCCTTATCTTACTTATTCTGTGATATTTCTCGTTTTTTCTCATCCGCCGGGAGTGAAGATACTATTTTTGACCCCGACATTTTGTTTTTAGTTGCTATTCTTTGAGGTCGGTGGTATCTCATTGGAGTGGAACTTTCATGGCTTCAATATTTATCTAAACATCTTGAATGAAAGTCCGATGGAGATTTGCTCTTCCACATGTTTCGTCCCTAATATCACGATGATATGGGGAGAGTCAAGCTAGAGACTCGCACAAAAACAAGCGCTTCTCGAGAGGCAACCCGTGTCTTTTCTTCTTTCTATTTTCTTAATAAATAAGTGTGTGATTTTATAGCCCAAGTGTGGGGGCGTGCTTCTTTCTATGGTTTGTGGTTCCGTTTTTGTAGGATTCCTTAAGATCATGAAGACCCGTGCTTGTTTTCAATCCTCCAATCGCCCGGTCTTTGATCTTCTGCTTATTTTGGAATCCTCAATCCTGATCATGTATATATATTGTGTTTCCCCTTTCACACTTGGAATTTTTTGCATTTGCCTTTTTCGTTCCTAATTGTGGGGGTAAAACCCGATGCTTTTGAACATTGAGGCCAATGTTTCATTCTAAGTGTGGGGGGGGGGGATTTCTGCCGAAATATGATCTTACCTGTGCCTATATGTGTTCCCACGCAACCCCGTTTTGACCAAAATTTTAAAATTTTTATTGTTTTATTATGATATATATATATATATATATATATATATATATATATATAATAAAAAAAGGAAAAAATGTATCGGAAAATATATAAATAAGTAGGCCCGTGGAACTAGGTAGCTTTTGACTTTGACTGAGTTTTAAACTCTAGTTTCCCCCTTAGCTTTTGAGACTTAGCGTTTGCTTAACTTTAAAATTTTGCAAAGAAACGAAAAATGAGAATATAAGTTAGATGCTAAGCGTGGAGTAGTTGGATCTCTTTAGAGCTCATAGAGGTTAATTGTGACTTTTTGCTCTCACCAGCTTTACAAACGCTTGGATAAATTGTTAAATAAATAAAGTTACGCTGGTTTTTGCAGATTCTTAGTTTAGATCCCTCGTAGAGATTTCCTTTTGTGAAAGTAAGGTACCATCAAGGTTTTGGTACAGTGTTGTGGGGAATGACTCTTGGACCTTTTGGTGGGTCCCATTACGATGTGACTGTTGTTAAAGACCACAGGACTTGAAATTTGGCTATAATAATAATAATTATGTAATAAACCGAAGCCGAAATAAGACTTCTGGATCATGGTCGGCTCGCATACCGATGTGACAGTCGTTTAAAGGGTGGAGGTAATGATAATAATATTAATAACTGTGGGCTGATAAAGGTTTACTGTCTCTTGCCGGCTCGCAACCGATGTGACAGTCTTCAAAATAAGGCACATAGTTATAATGATATGAGACTAATAAAAGTTTGCTGCATCTTACCGGCTCACAACTGATGTTGCAGCCTTCTAAAAGGTCGAGGAAATTACCGAGGTCGAAATAAGACTCCTGGACCATGGTCAGCTCGCATACCGATGTGGCAGTTGTTTAAAGGACCGAGGTTTAATAATGTTGCAATAATAATAAGAAAAATCCAAATTTCGAACTCCGGGGTTTACTAAATAAAATCCTTCAGTCTCTGGTATGGACTCGTAGTTGAGTTGTTTCGGATGAAATAAAAAGGATAACCCCTAATTCATGAAGAAATTAGAACCCTTTAATGTGGGACCTTTAATCTCACCATTATTCGTTCTCTTTTAGGATAATATGATTCAAACTAATTATGGTCTAAACCGGGCACCTTTATAATAATAAGGACATAATTTATTTGTCATCAATAATAATAATAAAATCCTTAGAGGATTTAGGAATAAGAGCGAATAAGTAGCAGGTTTTACACATTTAACTTTTAATGAGGTAGGTGTTAGCATCTAATATTATTATTTAAACTTGTGATTTCGTTTTAAGCTTAGTTTGGGGATTGTGAAAATCAAGGATGACGAACTCCCGTTCTTAAAGCCTTTTAAATAATGTTATTTAATTCTTATCTTAGTTTTTATTTTTATTGAATAAGTGGTTAAAACGGGGGCGCTTTCGAAATAAATGATTTTTGAACCTTCTTAATGGACCTTTTCTGTTCTTGTTTGATGTGAGGGGTCATAAGTTAAAGGGGGATTTTATTATTTATTTCTGGGGGTGTTTTATTTATGTTGCGCGTTGGCTGGGACCAGCATGGCTTAGTGTGGGGGAATGGATGTTGTGCGAAACACACATCATTTGTTTATCCCAAACAAAATGCTAATTACTCGGACTAAAACCTAAATATAGATAAATATATTTCAAATATGTTTGTATTGTGTTTTTATGTCTTACATGTACAAATGATTGAAAACAAAGCAAAAATGGCAATTTTCGGGTGACTTTCGACGACGTTTTCACGTTTACCGAGGTTCAAAAGAAGTCGTTAATATTCTACGATCACTCCATTGGAAAGATCACAAAATTACGAGTCTGACGGTATCGGCCTTTCATATTTGAACCTTTTGTATTTGAACCTACGAGCAGATTTTTGAACCTTTCATATTAAATTTACCAGGACCAAATTAAGAAGGGGTTTATATTTTATTTCACATATATATAATACAACTATGCTCTAGCTCAGTTGGCTCTTGGGGTAACCATTGGAGTCGCTAGTAGTGGTCCTTCGGGTTCAACTCCCAATTGTGTACATAATCCACAGTCAGCTGCCCGTGTACGCCAATGTGGACACACGTGGCCGACCCGATCCCGACCCGGAACGAACCGATCCAAAACCCAGCCCAAGAACCCGACCTGACCTGGGCCCATGACCCATGTTGGCAACCATCGTTGAAAGGTTTGGTCGGGCGGGTGGTGACCGGGGTGGTCGGCCTCGTAGAACGGTCGGGCCACTGTTGACCGAGAGGTCAGGTGGTTGGCTCCCTGGTGTATGCTAGCAGGCCACGTGGCACCACTCAGGAGGTGACACATGGCCATCTAATGATTGGAATGTTAGATGGCAGGTCCTAGGTACGAGGTTCATAATTCGGAGGTTTCAGTACAAGGTTCAGAGCAGACGGGTCAGTACGAGGTTATAATCTCGAGTTTTGAAAGGTGACGTGGCGGCTCTTGATTGACTGAAAAGGGAATATAGCAGCTGGCAATAATTGGCGTACTCATTAAGCAATTAAGAGTCGGTGGTGCACAAGAATTGACCAAAATACCCCTGGATCTGGAAGTGTTATTGGTTGAGTATCTGCATTGACGAAAATACCCCCAGCATCCATTTGAGGCTATAAAATGCACGCATCTGCTCATTTGTGAGGGTGTTAGATTTTTAGTTTATTTTGATAGTTAGGTGTAGGGTTAGTTTTAGGAGTAGCGTTGTATAGTTTTTAGCTTATTGTAAAAGCTTTTATAGCTTATTGTAATCAAGATTTTGAGCTTATTAATGAAGATGTTTAAGGTTGGTTTTTATTAATGCTTATTATTTTAATGCTTTTTCTTATGCTTATTTTTCTACTCATTTTCTTTTGCTTATTTTCAAATAAGTCATGTTATAGCTTATTTTTGGTTCCGATCTCTTAATCTTTTATTCTTAATAAGTAATTCCATTGCTTATTTAGAACTAACTTATTTTATAGTTTTTTGATTTAGAGCTTTTCGAGTAAGATTATCTTAGCGGATTTTCGATTGCTTATTTTTTTATTTCATGCTTATTTTTTATAGATCCACATCTTAATCATACCGATACGAGGTTCATTGATTGAACAACTTAGTTTTTCGGGTGGATTTGGATTCAATTATTTTTTAGCTATTTTTCTAGCATTAAATTTGTTGCTTTTTAATTCTAGCTTATTTTTCTTAGCTCTAAATCTGAAATCATACCCGATCCGAGTTCACTGATTTATACACTTTAAGTTTCGTGAAGATTAGATCTAAAGATTTCATCTTTTTTATTTGCTATTGTCTTTAGATTAAAATATAAATATTTTGTATCTCTTAGTATCTTATTATTATCTTGTTCATCTTAACCCTTGTTTGTTTTAATGTTGATGAAATCTATCCAAACTCTTAGGCGAGGAGCTTATGGGAGTTTTTAAGCTTATTTTACTACTAAAGTTTTAAGCTTTTTAAGTTTTTACTTAGCTAATTAGTGAATAAAGCTCAAAACTTTATTAGCTAATTAGTTATTTAGAATCTAATAAAGTTATAAAACTTTGTATTTTAATTAAGTTTACTAGATCGGGTGGTTTATATTCGTCTCTATTTTCAATCGGGTTCTTCTTCCTTTTCCTTTTTCATTAGTTTGTAGTTTTAGCTTAATTAGCTTAAAATGTTTGTTATTATTGTTATGCTTATTATTGTTCGTTTAGTTGCCATGTTTAGCAAGTAGATTTTCTCATATGCTTGTTAAGTGTTAAATTGTTTAGTGAATTAAGTGTGATTAATAAAAAGAGAAAATATTGATTAGTGATTTTTATATTACTTAAATTATTGTTTTGGTTATTCGAGCAGGCAAAAGCCGTAAGAATAATTAGGCATTAATTTAGTAATCGATATCTTAATAAAAGTTGTTTTCAATATAAGCCAACGTTGTGAGAAGATAATTTGTTAGAAAGATATTGGTTCATCAATAAGGACTTAATTGTATGTTTAATTCACACTTAAGGATCTAATCAATACACTTAGCAAGCATATCTTTTATAATATATCGTTCTTCGTTTAATTGCTCGCTATTTGCTATCTAGTTTTATATAGTTTATTAAATTTTTAGTTTAAAACCAAAAACAAAAATATTCGATATTCAAGCATCAAACAAAACGCTTTCGTGAATTTCAAATTCATCTCTCGTCGGGATACGACATCCGGGAGATAAAATATTGTTTGTCCTCAAGCAATTTTTTTATCAAACGGGAAACTCTCTATACTATTACTTATTTGGTATTTAGTTATATATATTTTTATATATACTACTATTATATTCAAATCACTTGCACCTGAGTCCTTAAAATCACATCTTTAGCCATATATTTTAATCACATTTTCTCCCCTTATCAAAAATGTCAAATCTCTTGATATTTTAGATATTAATTGATTAAAATATAAATGCTTTTAGGGAAAAAATGTTCTAATTATTAACAAGCCGTATTAGGAACATTATAATGCCCCCCCCCCTAAAATTATGAGGGAATTATATGGTGTTTGAGTATGTTAATTTGAAATTTTTTTAATTTACTAAGAAATTCTTGAAAATTCGTACTCAAACACTATATAAGCCTATTTCTAGTCTAACACTACTTATTTACATATTCACAAATTTGTATTTATGAGAGAATAACCTGAAATGGAGTTGGATAAAATATGACAAAGTCATATTGTCCGTTCAAGCAGCCTGAAGTCTTCTCCGTAATATCTCCCACCAATAAATTTCTCCAAGTTCCTCATTAACCTTCTTTCAAAGAGCTGCTGATCGATCGCCTTGATCATGATGCGATACCTTCTCCTGTCTAATTTACTCCATTTTTTTGCAAGTAATCCATCCTTAGGCTGGAAGCAATATCACGAAGAACAATTTGAACATATGTGAGTATGCTGTCACAGAACTTATAGAGTTATCAACCTATTTCTTTTGAGCTTGTATGGATAGATGATTCCTTGAAGATTGTTGTATGCAGTGTATGCGGTCATGTTGGAGACGTTAGACCTGAATGTTTCAGGCTTGGTGATATTAAGCTTCTTCTTGTAGCCTTCAACTCCCAGTTTAAGGTCTTCCACCCGCTTAAGAATGACAACACGTCTAGTAAACATCCGTAATGCGACATTCAAGTCAAAAATGATGTCTCTTTCCAGATTAGAGAGCTTCTTCTGAACTAAGAGAAGAAACACATCTTCAATATCACGCAGATTAAGTTTTGGGGAGTCACCTTCCCTAAATTTGTAGAGCTGTTGATCTTCTCGTCGAACTTCAATCTCCTCTAGATATCCATAATCATACCACTTCATAACTTTAACATGGGTTACCGCATTGATTCTTTTTGTGGAGAACACATCATGCTTGGACACCCTGTTGCTTGCGTATCCAAAGAACCATTTTCGTTTAGGACCCCAGTATGAAATTCCCCAGACATCATATTTATCATAAGCTACCTTTACTGGACTCCATAACGATGGAACCATGCCTTCGATGTCTTGAATATCATCATACTTAGCATTCTTGGTTTTTGTTGTAGAAGTCGTATATTGTTGGGAATTATATTTGAGTTGATAAGACAAAACATATGAAAGATGAAGGACTTAAAAAATAAAGGAGGAATTCTTCAAAAGATGGAAGATTACAGAAGATTTCCTAAAAGATAATTATAAAAGTTAGGAAGATTTGTTTATTTCCTAATACTTATCATTTGTAAACCTAATATCTCTAGTATATAAAGAGATATAGGTCGTATAGTTTTGTGTGTGTTAAGATGTAAAACACTAGAAAAGTGTGTGTGTTCTAGGCGTCAAGTTCTCTAAGGAGACGCCTAGGTTTAGTGTTTAAGCCTCATGAATCTTTGATTCCTTGTTATAGTTTAGATAACACGTTCTAGAATTGATCATCTAGAATTGGGGCTTGTAGTAGTCATGATGAAACCTTGTTAGAGTAACATTGTTCTTGTGCTAATTCCGCTATGCATATGTTTATGTTCAATGTTATTTTATCCTAGATTAGATCTAAACAATCTGAGCTTATAACAATTCTTTAGAACTTCACAATTGGTATCCGAGCCCTGGTGGCTCTTGATCTAGGATTTACAAGGTGTTTCTGTGTCGACTTTATGAAGTAAAGGTGTATCAAAATTTTTGTTTTTGATTTTTGAGCAGATTGGTATAATTAGGGTTTTTGCAAACCCTGATTTAATAAAAACAGGAAAGGTGATCACTTGTAGCAGTTTGGAGATTAAAAATGACGTGATGGTATGCTGCTTGATGATTCAATTGCTTGTGTTTAACAACTCATGGTGCTCATAGGGAAAATTTAAACCATTTTTAGATTTTCGCAAAACTCAAAATCAGTATAAACTTAAAAGACGGTTATGTATATATGACATCATGTTGATAGCAACTTGGAAGTTTCTTTAAAACCCTAATCTAGGGTTAATATTGTTTATTGTTGCTGCTTGGATCACGTATAGAGAGAATGAAAATTAGGGTTCTTTCTAAACCCTAATTCGATGAAGACACATAGCCCTAATCATTAATAGTACTTTTGTTTCTACTGGCCTTAGTCGAACGAGGACTGTGGTTACTGGCTTTACATGGTTTTGACGTGTATAGGCTTTCCTCACAATAATTGGTGTTTTATTGACACTATAGCGTGTCACAAAAGGTATGGATGGAAGGAGCTTTTACTACTGCTTGTTGTATCTTAATACTGCCAAAGAAGACTTAATGCTGCCAGCAAGGGGAAGTTAGAGCTGCTCGTATGTTATTAATATTATTAATGCTGCCAGGGTTATCATTAA
>BQNB010081102.1:0-18507 GCA_026074375.1 Tanacetum coccineum
ACTCTAGAGCATAATCCCAAAAGAATAACGACAGAGTTGTAAGATTCATCATTGATCAAACCATGTCAAGCAGGGTATGATTCCTCCTCTCAGACACGCCATTGTGTTGTGGTATGTATGGAGGAGTAAGCTGTTGGACAATTCCACAAGCTTTCAGATAATCTTTAAACTCTTGACTTATATATTCACTTCCTCGATCTGATCAAAGAGCCTTTATCGTCTTCCCAAGCTGATTTTCTACTTCATTCTTAAAGACCTTGAATGTTTCAAAGACTTCATGTTTATGTTTAAGTAAATAAACATAACCATAACGACTGAAATCATCCGTAAAGGTTATGAATTACCTAGCACCTTGTCTTGACACATTTCTAAGTGGACCATAAGCATCCGTATATATTAGTCCAAGAAGATCACTTGCCTTCTTCGTACGATGAGGAAAAGGTATTCGTGTCATTTTCCTATATAAACAAGATACGCATTGATCAAAGGATTCATCATCTATTGACTTTAAAAGCCCATCATGTTGCAGCTTTTCAATACGTTTCTTGCTTATATGAGTAAGACGACAGTGTCATAGATAAGTAGAGTCTAAGTTATGCTTGGCTTTTTTATTGCTAACATTATAAATTAAATTAACATTTGGTACAAGATTAAGCATATTAATTTCATAAATACCATCACGTGGAATAGCATTAAAATAAAGAACATCATTCTTAGAAACTGAAATACCATAATCCGTAAAACGTTAGATAAAACCATTTTCAACCAAACGAGAAACTGAAACAACACCTCTAGTTATAATAGGTGCATAATGACAATTGTCTAAACAAATCACTAAGCCATTTGGCAAAACTAAGTCAAAACTTCTGATAGCCTATACTTGATCATGAACACCATTGCCCACGTACAAACAGACATCTCCTTGTTTCAGCTTCCTTTCACCTCTAAGGCCTTGTTTTATGTTACAAATGTGAGTACCAAAACTAATGTCATACACCCCGGATTTATTAGAGAAATAAAATAATTATATTATAAAGATACCTGAAGAACTGATAATGCCAGCTTGCTTCTTCTTCTTTATCAACTCAGCAAGGTAGACATGACAATTCCTCTTCCAATGCCCCATCTCTTTGCAGTGGTGGCAAGTATCATCCTTTGCCATGTGCTCTTTAGCAGAAGGTTTAGGGTTTTTAGGCTTAGGGATATAAACTAGTTTATCCTTTCCATTGCCTTTTCCTTGACCCTTTCCTTTAGCAGCTTGCGGTTTCTTACTGGGTTTCTAGATTCTACCACCTTGAATCGTAAGGACTTGAGGTGTAGAAGCCTTTTTAGGTAAACCCTTTTCATACTCAATAAGCAGAGCATGTAGTTCACCAATCATCTTCCCCATGTTACGTATATTGTAGTTCCTTACAAAGCCGACAAACTTATTAGTGAGGCCATTCAATATTAAACCAACACTATTGTCTTGCGAAAGGATGTAACCAAGATGTTCCAGTTGCTCCATATAGCTCTTCATCTTAAGAACATATGAGCTAACGGATTACTCCTCTTCTTGTTTGCAAGCATGGAAAGTTTAAATTAGGTCAAACCTCTCAACTCCAGCTTGTTTCTCAAACATAGATTTAAGCTCATGAAGCATGTCATAAGGCGAATAGTTCTCAAACTGTCTTTGAAGTTCGGGAGTCATACTACCAAGCATTAGACATGTAACCTCATAATGCACATCATAAACCGCGTTCCAGTCTGCCAATTCCTCATTGGTTGCACCGACAACAGGAGCAGGGGATATATGCTGATCAAGGATTATGAGTTTCTTTTCAACTCGAAGGACAATCCTTAGTTGACGAAACCAATCATTGAAATTAGTACCAAAAAGTTTTTCTCTTTTAAGCATCGACCTGAAAGCCGAATGGTTTATGTTTTGAGCAGGTAATGCCATCTACAAAACATACAAAAGTTCAAAATTTTAGTATTTTTGATAATACTCCTTAAGAAAATCAACTACCCATGTTCAAACAATAAACAATCAATTTTCTAAAGGCTAGGATCCTACTTGACATACCACCATTATATCAATTGATCTGCTAGCAATGGTGTATTTAAAAGGTAATTGACGATCAATAATTGCCAAGCAAGTGAAATTCCTAGAACATTATCGGACTTACTCATTTCACTACCAATTAAAAGTGACAAGTAAGCATGTTTTATCCCATCTATGCCTCGAGCTTAAGGTTTCACCAGCTTAACCCGATTAAGTCGTCCAATAAAGAATTGTGATTATGTAACACCAACGTTTCATGAAAAGTGTATAATCACATTGGGTTGCAATCTACATACGTCTCACGTAGTGTAAAAAGCAATTTCAAGTGTTCTTTCAAACTGGATGGAAACAACTTATTTAAAAGGATATATATTTGACGTGTCAAATATGTACGAAGAAGCATGTATACATCTTTGTATCATAGATTTTAATAAAAACTGTACTCAGTTAAGTTATTTATTACGATGTATCCATAAATTTCCATACCAACATGTGTATAAAATAGTGACAATACACCTTAAAACAAATTGACGATTCAATCCATGTTTTTAAACTTAAGAATCTTAATATTTATCGCGGAAAAAGATTAAAGAATGATCAAACCCAATATTATACTATTCAAGTGTACACGTTCACAAGTTCTTCCAATAATTATCACATATGCCGAAGCCTGTAGTGTCTCGAGAAAAGATTAGAGATCATTCAAACCCTAGACCATTTGCTATAATCATGTAGTTGCAAGAACTTACGGGGGGAAATTATAGAGTATGGTTTCGTAGTAAGGTAGGGCAAGACCTTAAGCCTTACCACGAGAAACCTCGAACTCCTTATGCAAGTCAAACAAGTAAATGATTTTAAGCAAATTTCGTCATTGATAAACATATTTATCTTTAGTTTAGAAAACACATTATACACCTATTGAATTGGAAGTCTCGTCGTGGGAAGTCAAGGTATGATCCCCAACATTATAGACAACCACCCCCGGTTGACATATAAGACTTCACAATTAATAGTCTATAATAAATCTTATTTCATATATTATTAGTTATGTTTATATTTTCTTTTCCGAAAAACCCTTTTGTTTTTACACAAGTCACAACTTATAAAACAAAATAATATAAACAACTAATACACATAACATTTATTTAAACAATTAACAATTAACTCATCCAAATCATAAAACGATAATTATAATTATCGAATAACTAAAATTATGTATATACTTACATAAGGCTCCTTTTTCAAAGCAATCGGGCCACATACATCGAGATAATCGATTGTGTAAGCCTTATATAAATATATACCACATAGCACATAAAGTTGATTATTTATTTAAGCTGACTTCAGGCCTCGACAGAACAAAGAAGAATCTTCCCCAACCTTAGCAGTAAAGTACAAATAACAATTTTTTTAGTGACTGGGTGTCAAACATACCGAAACTAAAAAGTTATAATTTTAATCACCGATTTACATGACTAACAATTAACACTTAATCAAGAAAGCATATATCATATATCAATCCATGATAAACATGCATGTGTTTATCACGGATAATCAAATAACAAATTAATACAAGTTAAAACAATTAATTAACCAATTAATACATCGAATTAAACACGTAAAATTTCATACAACCTAGTGTTTCGTCTAATTAATTTTAACAACAATAAAGATCCATTCTTTATAATCAAAACACCCAAAGGGCTTAAAATAATCGACCAAGAAACCTAATAATATGTCAAATTTTATGTTCTATGTAATTACAAATTTTATACGATGGCTCGTGATGCCATTATTGATTTTATGATCTAATTAACTATTAATAAAACCAGTAAGCAACGGAAGACAAATAAACACATATAGAATAACGTAATTAACATAGGTTTAAGAATGCATACCTTTAGCAATTAAAAGCAAACGAACTTAATTCTTGAATACACGCGTGTGTGTAAAACTTACAAACACGTAAAACCACCAAGATTCAAATCAATAAATCCTCTATGATCAACACACATAACACGTTCTTAGTAAACAATTACGTATGCTAGTACTAGTAGTGATAAAGTTAATTAAACCGCCACGTTCTTAAAACAAGCAAGGAAAGAAACCCACTTGGTTTCTTAGGTCGGTCAAACACCACCAAAACCAAAACCCTTTGGGTTTGGTTGATCGCACGAGCAAAAGGGAGAGGAGGATGAGTTTTTAGGGTTATTGATTTTCTAGCATTAACCAAACAATGAACCCCTAAGCCTCCTTTTATAGTCATATTACTTGGCTTGGAAGTTAGGCAATCCCAATCCTTTTGGGATTGGGTAACCGGTCGACTAAGGCAAAGAGGGAAGGATTCCCACACTTTCCTTTTCTTCGTAATTGCATATTGGTCCTTATAGTTAACGATTAACTACCGTTAGCAATTCTCGTTAAATAAATAAATACTTAACACTCGTTTTAGCTTTATCACTAATTAATATATTACAACTAATATATTAACTATAATTTTTAAATATTAACGCGTGCGACTCCATAGGCTCAAATAATTTCCTGGACATATATTATTTATATGTGTACATATCCCAGCAAAATCTAGAAAATAGGCGAAGATAAAGCGAATGAGTCGAATGTAGTGACGTTGGATCGAGTGTAATGATCGGTTGTCTAACATGGTAGATCCCTAAGATAGATGCGTCCCACCCACTACAACACTCCCCACTTGACGCGTCCTCAACTAAAAAATAACACTCCCCACTCGACACGTCCTCAACCCAAAACAACACAATTTGTTGTATTTAAGTCCGAGTTCTCCCCTCTTTGTTGTATGTGAGTATGTGTTATTTAATTTTTTAGGGTATATTTACATTAAGTTGGTCATGAAGTTGTTGTAGAGAGAGAAAGTTGATGTTGCATAGGTAACCACGGTCTATTGTCGTGGTTACCATTACATTTAGCCTTAGGTTATGGGATGGTTGGTCGTAGAGGTCATCTACCATACCCATTAGCCATTAGGGATTGTGTTTGTGCTTATGCCACAAATTCGGAGGAATATGATATTGTACCAATCATCCATTAGTAGGAAAAATTCCAATAGTGCATGTTGAGGACTTTGTGGTGCGCACATCCTTTGTGTAGAGACTCCATCAGTTGATGGGAGAATTCTATGTGCTATCTTGTACGTATCAAGTGTAGAAATCGTGAAGTGTTTTAAAAAAACATACCCACAACATTATCATTTAAACAAAGAGTAAGTTTAATTTGTGAAATAATGATTTTTAATACAAAATAGCATAAGAGAACTTAAAGTTATCTAATTTTAGGTATTTAGAAGAACTTGATAATGAATTTAGAAGAACTTGATAAAGAGGTCAAATGGAGATCCGAAGCTTGAAAATAACTAAGATTATCAGATCTTAGATGTTTGTCTTGAATGTGCAAAGAGACCATGCCAAGTTTAGTAGCCCTTAAAATCATACTAGTTATATATAATTTTGGACTAATTTGGACTAATTAAGGCCCACTTGCTCACACATTACGGTTGGGCTATTTTTGTTTGTTTGTCGAAGATGTATTTTTCTAGTTGTATGTTTTTGAGTTTCTTTATATTTGAATGGTCTTTTATGGTAAGTTGATATGTTTGGGTTTTTTTATTGAAAATTGTATCTATAACTGATGTGATGAAAAAGATGGTAAGCCTCCGTGGCTTCGCGTGTTGCGGCAGAGCTATTTGGATTTAAGTTCAATGTATATATGTTCTTTTAAATTTTTTAAATTTTGATTGTGACCTTTACGTGCACGTGTTGAGTCGGTTGGTTTATACTGTTTGTGAAATAACTGTTTGTTTCAACTAATATGAAAATATATCTTTGTCTGCTAGGACTTTGGTAGCCACAAATTTAGTTAGTAGGCGTGGAAGTATACAATTTAACTCCAGGATAGCTTTTAAAGTTCACCGGTAAGTTAAGGGTGTGTTTTGATTTTTAAAAGTTCTTTTTCTTTTTTAAAAATATATATTGAACTTCAACATTTTTTATAAAATCGTACATATCTAAAAAACATATCAATATTGATCTCATTTTATTCGTAATCTAGAAGCCTTCCAGCTGGTATATTTTTTATTAAAGAATTCTTAGATTTTTGTTAAATATTCGATAAACAAAGTTTGTTATATAAAAAATCGTAAATAGCAAGAAGTAGAGGGTCATTTTTTAAGAAGTAAAGTTTCATATATTTGTTCATAAATAGCCCATAAATCTATAGTAGTTTTTAAAGTTAATACGTAGGTTAATGGTGTGTTTTATAGTTTTAATATTTAATATATATTAAGCTTTGACATTTTTTATAAAATCGTATGTATCTCAAAAGCACATCAATATAGGGCTTGCTTTGTGGCCTTCTCGTCGGTATACTTTTTTTATCAAAGAAGTTGCTAGATATTTGACAAAGAAATTTGTTATATAAAATAGTCGTAAATAGCAAGAAGTATAGTTTAGGGTTTAGATATTTTGTTCCATTATGCTAAGATTAAGGTTTAGATAGCCTGTTATGACGTTTGATTATAACAGTTCAAACCTCGCACCCCCACGACACATGACTTCTATTGATAATAACACTTCAAGCCTCGCACCCCAATGACAAAAGGCGTCAGATTATGATAACTCTGGCCCCGCGCCCCAACTACAAAAGACTTTTGTTCATAGCTGTACAGAACTCAAAACTCATGACCATAACAATGAACTTTCAAGTTCAAAGCTGGTTCCGAATGTTTCTCCTACAGCAGACAAAACAGATTCGTCCAAACAAGAGTTGGATTTTCTATTCAGTCCTTTGTTCGTAGAATATTTCACTACATGATATCAAAGTGTGCCAAAGCCTTCCGCTCTCTCTGATAATTCTACACAACAAGACATACAACCTACATCGAATGTTCAACCTTCAATAGAACCGACAACTCCAACCACAAATGTCAATGCTGAGGAAAACAACACTGATCAAGCAGAAGATGCATGTTTTAAACCTGTAGAATATAAGTAATCTTTAAACATACACACAAGTATGAAGAAATCTAGAGAGAGAAAGAGAGTGGGAGGTTGCTTCTAGTGAGAGAAAGTGAAAAAGAATAATGTATAACTATGTGTGAAAAATAAAACAACCAACACCCTTTCTATAGCATTGAAAGGGTTTATATACTTGTACATAGGCCGGCCATAGGCTTAGTCCATGGGCTTTTCATGGGATTTTCCTTAACTAGCCTATCTAGTTTCCAAATATCACTTAACGAGCTATTTAACGATATTTATAGAAGTGACCGATACTTTTATATTCCTAACAATCTCCCCCTAAGGGAGGTCACTTCATTTTACAAAAACTTAAACCTAGCATACTATGCTTTGTCTTCAGTCTTGTGCTTGCAGATTTGTTTTCTTGACTTCATCTTGTGAATATGGCATAGTGATCTTTGACTTTAGGCTTAAGCTTGTTCTGATAGGCTTGACTTGTATGTGAACTTGAACTTCTTTGAAATCATCAACCAAGCATAATCTCTTATCATCATTTTATAATCTTGTCGCCGTCTTGTGCACTTGTGACATTTAGACCAACATGCTCATACTGTTGTTGTTTCTTGGTCCTGAAAGCTTAAATAAGACATCTTTCTTGAAATTCTTTAACTATAACACTTTGTCACTTCGAGAAAGACGTTCGGTATCAGAGTGACGAAAACTTCTTTGAAATTCTTTGACTTTAATACTTCGTTACTTCAAGAAAGACGTAAGGTATCACAGTAGCAGAAGTCTTGAAACATGTACTTGAGCTTTCATGATGTCTTTATAAGTATGAGCATGTGGCATTGAATCTTGACTTGTCTTGATCCAATAGCTGCGACCATCAGGATTACCAGCATGAAAGGGTTAGTGATAATCAACAAGTATGGAAGAAAATGGCTTTGTCACTTCATCGAATACGGTTGTAATAACCACGGTTCCCCGTTAATTAGTATAAATACTGCATGTGATCAGGTAGAATTCCGAAGAATCTCCTTGACAGGGTTTCGCAGCTGTACTAGCCATTCTCATTACCGGAGTGTCTCAAAGCAGACAACACGGTAAGAGTGAACCGGTAAGTTACTATCTTCCCGATTGAGCTGTTAATTCGTGATCAGATTTCCTATGTCCAGATACCCTTGTAAGGCTTCCCATGGACATAAGATTGAAAATTGATTTAGGAAAATCAGTCGGTGTGTCAAGATGCAAACGGTTTTTATGACACACAAACATTTTTATCTTTTTTCAAACTTCATCCGTCAATTCATAAGTTGGACCGAATCGATATCCAGTATCACAAGTTTGATCCATATAGGATCTCATAAGTCACCTACCGTAGAGCTTGTTTGATGTTGGCTCTGAAAGGATTTCCATCGTTATTGTGAGTACTTTAAGGTATCACTTTGATGTTCTGGCAAAATCACAAGGATGATGCGTAGGACTCTTGATATATTTCTTGTTTTCACATTATGTGAATTAGCAAGCATATTTTGGATAAGTGTCCTAATGAGATTTATGGATGATCTCTTTTATGGCTCTAGACTCAATAGTGCACTTTGGTTTTTAGTAATCGGAGGCTAGAGCAGACTGCCACCTTTTTAATATCAACTAACTCGGAGTAAGAAAGTTGATAGAAATGCGTGTAATCTCCATGAGAAATGAAACAAGAGTCTTTTAAGAGACCTTGAGTGGCTGGGGAGGGTTGTGCATTATGTCACTGGGTCTATAATGACTGTCTTCATTACCAGACAACAGCTTAGTGTTTCTAACAGTTTAAGTATTGACCCGATTTATGCCTAAGTGTAAGGAGGGCTTCTTTCTTTTCACCCTTTATTTTACCTTTTCTTTTTCATTCTTTAACCCCTTCAGTGCTTACCAAAACTTCATGACTAGTACCTTTTTGGGTTTGTTCCAATATTAGCTCCATCTCATTTGGTACTATTCCTTTTTCTTACTTTTTCTCCTTTTTATCATGCCTAAGGACTTCTATTCTAACTAATGGAATGTCTCTGGGTAGATCCCTCTGGTTATGGCTGGATCGTGGGAACGAATACCTAAACCTGACCACCTTATAGCTCAAAGTAATTAAATACATGGTCGGTCGTTTGGTTTTGTTCACAACCTAAAAACCAATTGAAAACATCAATCAAGGTACTTTGATATGAATCAAAACATTTAGTACCTCAATGGTTTTACTATTTAAAAATGCTCCCCTGCATATGTACATCGATAACCAAAAATGTTTAGCACATATGAGGACAGGAGTTCACACTTGAGTCTTAAAGATCACATTATACAAGTTATATATATATATATTTTAATCACATTTTTTCCCTTTATCAAAAATGTCAAATCGTTTGATATTTTAGATATCAATTGATTCAAATATAATGCTTTCGGGGAGAAAAATGTTCTAATTATATATCAAGCCTATTATTTGAACATTTTAATGCTCTCCCTCAAATTATGAGGGAATTATATGTTGTTTGGGTACGTTAAGGTGAAAAAAAATTTGAATTTACTAAGAAATTCTTAAAAATTCGTACTCAAACACTATATATGCCTATATTTAAGTCTATACTACACATTTATATATTCACAAGACTATGTATGAGACATGACCTAAAACTGTTCAAACCAAAAATGACAAAGTCATTCTGTCCATGTCAGCAATTTATAGTCTGTCTTAATAATCTCCATTTGGAAGTTGTCTTAGCTTCTCCCCGAACCAGCAATCCTTTCTTGAGTATATTTAAAGATTCCTTGCAAGCCACATTAAGAAGTCTTGATGTAAAAAGCCCAAATATCCAAAGTACACAATTAATTCGAAACTGTAACACCAAAGTTAATTAAGTCCTGGATGTCCGCATTTCTCCTTACATGATATTGATGATATAAATTGTAACACCAAAGTCAATTAAGTCCCAGATGTCACAATTGTTCCCTCTAAGTAGTTGAAATGATAACACCTAATTCAACTAAGTCCTAAATGCACACATTTCTTCCTGTCGGATACTAACTAATTGAAGGAATCATCATACTTATCAACCTATGTGTACCTCTTTTATCAAATATTTCTACCTTTTTAATAATAAGTTTAGTGATTGACCGGTCGAGGAAACATTAATTGAATCAGTAACAAATCTTTACATACTTAAATAATTCTTCTCACAACACTTCCCCCTGGAAACTCAAATGATGCATACTAAACTATAACGAGATATCTCTTCCACCATATAAATGAAGTAATGTACCTGAAAGTAACAAGATGAAACACTGATTTTCTCTGTGGTTATGACATTTGTCTTCCCGAAATAACCTAAAATGAGAATAGGGTATGATATCTATCATGTGTACTTGTTATATTTCTTGCATATCTATTCCTTCCCTCTTGCTGGTTTTGATACCTCAGAATCAGCAAACCTTAGACGCACATATACTTGAGATCTTGTTCGAAGAATTAATAAGCTTAAATCTATCCCGTGAGAGTCAACTTTAAGGCTTTTAAAACTATGTGATTATTTCCAAACATTCCTAAGTCTTTTAATTGTTATCCGTCATTATCAAAAACTTTATCCGTTTATACCATGACTTAATTTGAAAGACTGTTTTAAAAGATTATTTGATGACATTTTCTCCCCCTCAAATAATGACTCGTTTTCTATTTAACGAGCTGTTGTCATTGTTTGAGTGGTCGAATTGTCTTTGAAAATATTTTTGTGATTACTAAAAATACTGATTCATTTTGAAGACAATTTTTTACCAATAAAAATAAGATTTCTCTTATTTTGACAAATAAATGCATTGACACGTACACTTATTGTATATAAGAAGCCTTTGAATGAATATGAAGTAATTCATTCCTGAAAAAAATAAATTTCCCGTTGTAAGGACAAGTTTTATTTTTGAAATAATTGGCTTTAAGATGATGACCGGGTTGCTAACGAAAATAATAGCAAGCCATTTTGGCATGTTTTAAAAGCGATTAGAACTTTTGATCGAACTTCATTTACAGCCTCGTATCATTATTAAATGACATTTCTAAGGCAGTAAATGTTATCGATTTTCAGAAGACATGCCAGAGATACGTATTTTTATATTTTTCTGATTTTTAATTTTTAATTTTCTTTTTGAAAATTTTATATAAAAGAATTTTTTTTTGTGTTTTCATGTTTTCTTATGTACATATGATACAGGATATACCATGAGTAACCACCTTTACTCGTCTTCTTCCTCTGTCAGACATTTTAGCGTTTCCAGAGACATGCTTCTCATACCAAGCTTCTCGATCAAGAAATTGAATCTTTGTCTTGGCAAGGGTTTGGTAAAGATGCCAGCCAGTTGATATTCCGTCCGAACAAAGTAAAGTTCCAATATTCTATTCTCCACCTGCTCCTTTATAAAATGGTAGCGTACATCGATGTGCTTTGCTCGTGAGTGTTGAACGTTGTTGCAGCATAGAGCAATTGCACTTTTGTTGTCGTAGTACAGAGGAATCTTATTGAATTGAAAACCATAATTTGTTAGCTGTAAACGCATCCATAGGATTTGAGCACAACACCCAGATAAGGCAATATATCCAGCCTCTGTACTTGAGATCGCAGTGCTTTTTTGCTTCTTGGAAGACCAGCTAACAAGTTTATCAACTAAGAATTAAGCGCTTCCCGATGTACTGCGTTTAGTGTCCTGACACCCCGCGTGATATGCGTCTGAATATGCTGTTAGAGACATACAGGTATTTTTCGAGTACCAAAGACCCATGTTAATGGTTGCCTTTAGGTATCGAAAGATCTGCTTAACCGCATTTAAGTGCTTTTCGGTAGGCTTTGCTTGATACCGGGCACATAAGCAGTCTGCATAAATAAGGTCGGGTCTACTGGATGTCAGATACATGAGGGATCCAATCATGCCACGGTAAAGTGTAGCATCAACTGGTGTCCCTTGTAGATCCTCATCCAGTTTATTCTTTTCCACCACAAGTGTGTCTACAGAATCACTAGTTAGCAAACCATATTTTTAATAATTTTAGAAGCATATTTTGATTGGTTTAGGAAGAGGCCTCTAGGACTTTGAGAAATTTGTAATCCTAAAAAGAATGATATCTGCCCCATCATCGACATCTTGAACTTAGTGGTCATCAGATTAGCAAACTCATTGCACATAGCAGTATTTGTGGATGCAAATATTATATCGTCAACATAAATTTGTACCAGTAATACGTCGTTTCTTGCTTTCCGTGTAAAGAGCGTCAAATCAATTGCACCTTTGGAGAAATGTTGTGAAATGAGGAAACTTAACAGCATGTTGTACCATGCACGTGGTGCTTGTTTAAGACCGTACAGAGCCTTTTTGAGCTTATACACATGCGATGGGTTGACCTGATCCACAAATCCTTCTGGTTGAGAAACGTAGACCTCTTTCTTGAGCTTGCTATTTAAGAAATCTGTTTTGACATCCATTTGGAAAATCGTAATATTCTTGTTGGCTGCATTTGCTACAAAGATATGGATGGCCTCTATTCTTGAAACCGGTGTAAATGATTTCTCAAAATCGATTCCTTCCTCTTGCCTGAATCCCTGAGCAACTAATCTAGCCTTATTCTTTAGTACCCCGCCAAATTAGTCCGTCTTGACCTTATAAATTGATTTTAGTTTGATCAACATAACTTTATCTGGACACGGCACCAATTCCTAAACTTGTAGCCTTTCAAATGCATGAATTTCTTCTTGCATTGCATCGATCCATGACGGTTTGGACATTGCTTGTTTGAAGTTCTTTGGTTCGACTGAAGTTAGGAAGGCATCAAAGTAACACCACATGGCATCAGTCTGTAGTTGCTTTCTGGTAGAGACAGAACGAGAAGGATATCTGATTACATTTTCTACAGGATGATCCTTAGTCCATCTACCAAGTGATTCGAATGGAGGTTGGATTGGTCTCACATTAGATGACGATCCTTGAGAAGTCGAGTCTTCATGAAGAGATTCAAGAAGCGGATCATCATGAAAATTTGGTTTTTTGGTGATTCTTCAAAACCTTGAGAAATAATTGGAGAATGTTCTTGATCTTGTGTTGATGGGATACTTGTTGATGGAGCATCTTGGTCAATTGATGTAGACACAGGCGAACCGGCTAAATCAACAGCTCTTGGTGCATCAGCGACTGGAACTGGAGAGACAGCAATTGTTGGAAGATTAAAGTATTCATCTAACATAGGTTGGAACAAACGATCCCAATCATCTCGTATTGGTGGATTACAAGGTTGTTGAGGAATAGGGTTTATAATGAGTCCTGAACTGGATGTTGCAAGAGTCATAAATTGAAGCCCGGGTCCTAAACCGAGTTGTTCAGAAGCCATTGCCGTCAGCTCATTAAAATCGACATGGATAGTTTCAATGATTTTTCAGGTACGTCGATTGCAGATACGGTAAGATTTCTTCTTGGGTGCATATCTAATGAAAATGCATATATCAGCTTTAGCTTGAAGTTTGCCCAAATCCCCACTATTATTGTTTGGATAGCAAAGTGCTCCAAAGACATGAAGGTAAGATAGATCGGGTTTTCTGTCATGTAAGAGCTCATAAGGAGTTTTTCCATGGCGACGCCGTATAATGGATCGGTTTTGGGTGTAACATGCGGTAGCGACTACCTCGACCCATATAAATAAAGAAGCTTTTATGTAGATTAACATTGTTTGAGCGACTTCAACAAGAGTATGATTTCTCCTTTCAACGACACCATTTTGTTATGGAGATCGCGCAACCGATGTTTCATGAGAGATACCAAAACACTCATAATAGCTATGCAAAATTTGATTGACAAACTCAGTTCCATTATATGTATGAATATTCCTGACAGGTGCATTTAATCTAACTTGTATCATCTTCGGAACTTGATTATGAAATTAGGAGCTTCATCCTTTGATGCTAGAAACTTCACCCATGTGAACTAAGAGTAATCATCCACAATGACGAGGATGTACTTTTTCCCATTTATACTTGCAACACGCATAGGCCCACAAAGATCCATGTGTAGAAGAGATAGTTTTTCCTGATTAGTGTCTTCAGATTTAGGTTTTTAAGATTGTTTCTTCCTTTTGCCCATTGCACATGCCAAACACAGATGATCTTTTTCAAATTTCAATTTAAGAAGACCTTGTACGAGACCATTTTTAGCTAAATGATTAATAGCACCAAAGTTTAAATGTGACAATCGTCGGTGCCATAACCAGGATTTGGTCTTTGAGGCTTTGGACAAGAGACAAATTGGAGAAGACGCCATCACATCCCTAATTGAAAATGTATAAAGGTTGGTTTCCTAAGATCCTAAGAGTAAATCAACACCTTCTAGATTACGAACAAAGCACAAAGGTTTTTTGAAAGCTACTTCAAGATCTGAGTCGTAGAATTGACCAACGAAGAATAGATTATGTCCTAGTCCTTCCACAGAATAAACCCTTGAAATTGTGATATTCCCTAATTGATAGTCACCATACCTCATAATCTTTTCAATTTGGTTGTTAACTAACTTGACAGTACCGAGAAACTTGTGAACAAAATTAGTGAGCTGAGAGCGATCTCCTGTCATGTGCTTTGAGCATCCGGAGTCCAAATACCACAAAAAAATTTGGACAACCTCGGAAAGAACATCTGATCCGTAACTAGACAAATTAGCCATAAGAACTGCCTTGGCTGTAGAGAAGTCATCACAGTCAGAATCATATGTATCCAAATCATCTGTTTGATAAGCTGCATTGTGTGTAATGGCCGTCTGTGTAACTGGACCTTCTGTAACTCCAAGGTCTGTCAAAAATTCCAATTCCTCCTCATTTAGAACTTTACCAGATCCTTGTACTTCAACCAGAAGAACTTTATCCCTAAACCATGTAGAATCCCTTTTCCTCTTTGGTTTTAGGCATTGTCTTGCCGTATGACCTTCCCCTTGGCAGTTAAAACACTTCACAACCCTTTGTTGACATGAATTATTCCCTCCTGTTCTTGAGATGTTAGTCCTTGTTCCAGAAGTACCTGTAGCAAATGAACTTTGTCTCCCCTGAACTGGTTGAATAGTCACCCTTCTATCATGAACAGTTACTTGTTGTCTTGGGTTGGAAGAATTTCTTAACTAATTGTTGGTAGCTGGTAAACGAGATGTGACGACAGTAGATAGAAATGACATCAATAGGGTCATCTCCTTGCTTAAACACAGGAACTGCTAGACCAGAGTCTATCTAAGGAAATTCAGCAAGATGTGTTTGTTGATTAACTGTGGAGACAATATATTCAATTTGAGGAATGGATTGTGGTTGTGGACAAGCATCTTGATATACTGTGGATGAGTAACCATTAGGATACGGTGTTGACGGATAAGTAATTACACGAGGTGTGGATGGATAAGTAGCTGAGTAATGTTGTGTGGGATGAATTGATCCATATTGAGGAGACTAAGATGGTGAAAACTGTTGTTGGAACTAAGGATTGTTGTATGAAGACTGATAAGTGTTGAAGTGAGATGGTGTCATCTGATGATTCGCAACTAGTGCAAGTGGATCTTGATTGCGTTCACGCATAATACGGACTTCATTTGCATGGAGTTCATGTTGTTCAAGATATGCATTAAGCTGATCAAAGTTGGTAGTGTGCAAATCTCTTACAAGTTTGACATCAGTCACAAACTTACTCCATTCAGGTGGAAGACTGTTTAAGAACTTGGTATTGACTTGAAATTGCTCCAATTTCATATTGTAAATGTTCATGTCATTGATCAGCTGAGTAAATCTCAAGTAATAGTAATGAAGTGATTCCCCCTTGATATGAGCAAAGTTATTAAATGCATCATATAGTTTACACTCACTTTCCTGCTTTATCAATGAGGTACCTTGCATTAGTAGTTGAACTCTTTCCCATAGATCCTTGGCAACTCTGTGATGATTAACGAGAGAATAGACATCAGTTGGTAATCCTTAAAGAATGATATTAGTTGCCTTGAGATCACATTCAGGTTGAATTTTTTCAGATGCAGACAATTCCTCATATTTCTTTGTCCTGGTCACACCATTTTCTTCAATCGTAGGCCAAATGAGTGGACCATGTTCAACTGATTCAAGTATCATCTTCCATGCTCTCTGTTTTGCATGTAAATTTCCATTATGCTTTTCCAGGAATCATACAGGTGTTTCTTCAACATTGGTGGATGATTGTCAGCACTAGAGAGTATCGTGAATTCAGCAAGGGTAGACATTATTACTTTGATGTTATTAGATTACTTGTTGATCAGACAGTGATAAGAAGTAATTGTGTTAAAGTGAGTTGGGTTTAAGTGTTTTAGATCTTAAGAATACACGGGATTTTACTATTCTTGATTAAACCAGAAAATAACATTTCACGGGATTTTACAAATCAAATAAATAAACCGTATAGTTCAAATTATGATTAATTCCCCTCTTAGGAAGTGATTAATTCGCCTTCAACAAGATAAGATTAAATCGCCTTGGAAAATAAATTAATTCGCCTTGGAGAAAGGATTAATTCACCTTGGAGAAAAAGATTAATTCGCCTTGGAGAAAAGATTAATTCGCCTTGGAGAAAAAGATTAATTCGCCTTGAAGAAAGGATTAATTTTCCTTGGAGAAAAAGATTATTCGCCTTGGAGAATAGATTAATTCGCCTTGGAGAAAAAGATTAATTCGCCTTGGAGAAAATTAATTCGACTTCAATAAAGATCGTAATTCGCCTTCCAAAGAAAATACTAATTCGCCTTGAAGAAATCCTTAATTCGCCTTCCAAAGAAAACTTAATTCGCCTTGAAGAAAGTAACTAATTCGCCTTCAAGTAATAAACACTAATTCGCCTTCATGAACAACTGCTAATTCGCCTTCAAGAACACGAACTTCAACTTTTCCAAAACACTAAAAGACTCACCTTTTGACGTTTTTACTCAAAATTTCTTGTACAACTTACCTATCTAAGCCTAGTAGAACCTTAAAAATACAAACTTTAAACTTTTTAACACAAAAATTTTCAAATCAAGATTTTGGACACAAAGACACTTTTTCGAACCAAAACTTATAAAAATGAAGATTCTTATGTATTTTCCAAGGTTTTGCTTGTACAACTAGATAATACTAAGACAAAGGAAGAAGAAAGTAGTAAACTTTATGGTTTTTAAACCCACAAAAAGGTAAAAACCTCTTGTATGGTTCGAACCAAATAGACGAGTATAAAACAAACACAAGAACAAACAATATCACCCTATGGCTCTTGATACCTTTCGGTAACCCGTAATCACTTCATTTCATACACATACTATACGAATTAAAGGAGAAAATAGAAAGAAGATATGAAAAAGTTTAGAGAGAAGTTAGAGAGAGAAAGAAGGGAGAAAATGGAAGATTGTAATATTAGCTTGTAAGAGAATAAACAACCAACACCCTTTTCCATGGTGGAAAAGGGTTTATATACCCATACACTATACATATGGCGTGCAGGGCTTTAACACGGACCGGGCTCGAGATTTGCTTGGGCTTAAACTCGCAACACATACAATATTAGCTTACTAAACGAGCCTAGTTTCTTTTCTAGCCTATTACAACATTACATAATTGAATGAACGAGACCTAATATTCTTAATGAATGAACTTCCTTGTTCGACTCAATATGTTGAGGCTAACAATCTCCCCCGAAGTGAGTTCATTGTGACACTCCTTCATGAGTTAAATGAGATTGCTTTTTTCGTTAAGGTCTTGTTATCTTGGTCTCTGTCTTCATTGTAGGCTTGTTCCTTTATGCTATGTGATCTTTGATCTTGAGCCTTTGTCATTGTCTTTTGACTTCGTCTTTACGTCCGAGATCTTTAAATCTTTATCCTTTAGTCTTGATCATCTTTGCCGCCTTGCGATCTTGTGTCTTGACCAACATGCTCATACTTTGCATCATCTTGAAAGCTTGCTAACAATCTCCCTTGATAGACTTGATATCTTAAAGGAAGATCTTGTATATCAGAGTTTGCGGAAGTCTTTGTCTTTAATTCTTGAGCTTTCTTGATTCTTGAATCTTGATGCTTATAGTATGTCTTTGTAGTTTGAGCATGAGCATGTGGTAATGAATCCGACTTCAGCTGGAATGGGATACCGCCACCACCGTATAACCTGCAAGTTTACGTTAGTGATAATCAACAGATATGGACGAGAGTGTCTTTGTCACTTCGTCGAATAAGGTTGCAATAACCACGGTTCCCCGTTAATCAGTATAAATACTGCCTGTGATCAGATAGAATTCAAATGAATCTTCTTGACAGGGTTTCGCAGCTGCACTAGCCGTTCTCGTTACCGGAGCGTCTCAAAGCAGACAACACGGTAAGAGTGAATCAGATAGTTACTATCTTTCTGATTAAGCCGTCAATTCATTTATACTGGACCAAAATCGATATCCA
>BQNB010081102.1:18852-29729 GCA_026074375.1 Tanacetum coccineum
TTTTGTATTTTTTTTTACGTTTTCATCCGCTTGTAACGGTTTTCGTCCATTTTCGACCGTTTTCAATCGATTTTGACCGATTTCGCTAGTTTTCGACCGGTTTTGACCGTTTTTGACAAATTTTGACAGATTTAGACCAATTTAGACCGATTTCGACCTTTTCGACCGATTTCATCCAAATTTGATCGTTTTCGGCAATTTTTGCTCGTTTTCCTACGTTTTCAAGCTTTATGAACGTTTTCCTCCAAATTAAAACGTTATGAAACGTTTTTTTACATTTTCGTACATTTTTGTACAATTTTTTCGTTTTTATACGTCCTTCTCTGTTTTCCTCTGTTTTTCTTTGCTTTGCTACGTTGTGTTCGCTTTCGTAAGACAATGGACAAAAACGGTCCCAGACGTACAAAAACGGTCAAAATCAAGAAAAAAATGAATGAAAACGGTTTAAATCGATCGATAACGGACGAAAAAGGTCGAAATTGGTCAAGAAAGTTTGAAAAGGGTCGAAATTGAACAAAAGCAGTCAATTAAAATATTAAGCGTTAGATAATAAGCTAGCTTAATAATAAGCTAATCTAAAAACTACTATTTTTATTAAGTAAAATAGTAATTTTTTTATAAACTAAAACTATATTTAATAATAAAAACTTTTATTAAAAAAACTTTAGCTTAAAAATAAGCTGCGCTGAAAAAGATTTAAACCAAATAAGCTACAACTTATTTAGTTTGCTAAATTCAAAATTTTAAAAGTGAAACAAATTGAAAATAAGCAGAGGGAGAAAAAGCCACGGTTTAATAAGTAGTTTCTATAAGCACTCTTTAAGCAACTAGCCAAAAACAATAAAGCTTAAACTTCTATATTAAAAAGCAAATGCATAACATTAACGAATAGGTTACTCTGGCAAGATGATAACCCGCTTGAATTCTGTAAGGGGAGTTGCGGGTTCGATTTTGTTGAGGGTTGTAAATCCTTTTTATTTCTGGTTTTAATTTTTAAAACCTTAAAAGTAGTTTAGGCTTATAACGTGGCCTATGTATCGGTTTTGATTTTTTTGCTACACTTAAATAATGAATGACAAACTTGAGTCCATGATTTAGAACATTACACAAATACTTCATGTGACTCATAATATTACATTATGTATTTAGACACACAATATACTCAATGTGACAATATGAAAATTTAATGATAACGATTTCAATTTTGCTCTAAAATAATAGCCAATGATTACTTCACGATGTTGACTGTTAGAATATATTGGTCATATATAATCACCTTAATTTGTGGCCATAAACATAATTTAGTCACACATTTGTGATATGTTGTGGCTATTGTAAAGGCATATAGTCACATGATCATGCTAGAAGTAAATGTGACTATACACATTAGCTTTTGGCAAGCTAACACAAACTAAACTTTAAACACACATATTAAGTTACGTGACCATATGTACTGGATTTTGGCTACACTTAAATAATGTGTGAACAAAACTGAGTCCTATGATTTAGAAAACTTAAACAAACACTCATGTGACCATATATGGACATTATGAAATTTAGGGACACACAAACACTCAATGTGACTATATGAAAATTTAATGATAACGATTTCACATTTTTTGCTCTTTAAAAATAGCCACATGAATACTCACGATGGATGTTATGAATTATTGGTCACATATATCACGTTAAATGTGGCATAACATAAATTTAGTCACACATTTGTGATAATGCCAGTGGCTATTATAAAGCATATAGCTCAAAGATCGTGCTAGAAGTTAAATGTGACTTTTACACATTAGCTTTTAGCAAGCTAACACCCAAACTTATACTTTAAAACCACATATTATGTTCATGACCATATGTACTGGATTTTGGCTTACTTAAATTATTGCTGTGACAAACATGAGTCCATGATTTAGACACATAAACAAACACTTCATGTGACCATATATGACATTATGAATTTAGACACACAAACACTCAATGTGACTAATATGAAATTTAATGATAACTGATTTCACATTTTGCTCTTAATAATAGCCACATGAATACATCACGATGTGACTGTTATGAATATATTGGGTCACTATAATCACCTAATGTGGCATTAAACATAATTTAGCTCACACATTTGTGATATGTTGTGGTTATTATTTAAAGGGCATATAGTCCACATGATCGTGCTAGGATGTAAAATGTGACTATTTACATTAGCCTTTTGGCAAGCTTTACACCAATAAAACTTGTTAACACTCTTATTAAGTTACATGGCCATATGTTACTGGATTTTGGCTACACTGAAATAATGTTGTGACAAACGTTTAAGTGTGACCATATATGGCATTTGGTCTTAGTGTTTAAGTGTGTAACATATATTTGTCACTATTTATATGTATATCGTGACTAAATGCTGTAACCTTATTTTCATTTGTCACGCTGTTCCAGGTCATATTGTGGCCTAAATATTAGAAAATAGATTGCAGTCGCCCTTTAATCATGTGTGACAATAACTTGAATCTGTATGATTTTTAGACACATAAAAAAATTACTTCATATGACCATATATGCCCATTTGGTCACATTGTTCAAGTGTTTGTTGTGAATATATTTTCACTATTTATATTTGAGCCAAAGTTCGATAGAGACCAATTATTGTCATTTAAACCAATGAAACACATTCATAGCTACACTCATTTTTTCATTCAAAAAATAAAATAAACTCACTTTCCTCCTCTTTTTTTACTTAAATAATGTGTAACAAAACTTGAGTCCATGATTTAGACACATAAACAAACACTTCATGTGACCATATATGACATTATGAATTTAGACACACAAACACTCAATGCGACTAATATGAAATTTAATGATAACCTATTTTACATTTTGCTCTAAATAATAGCCACATGAATACTTCACGATGTGACTATTATGAATATATTGGTTACATATAATCACCTTAAATGTGGCCATAAACATAATATAGTCACACATTTGTGATATGACGTGGCCATTGTAAAGGCATATAGTCACATGATCATGCTAGAAGTAAATGTGACTATACACATTAGCTTTTGGCAAGCTAACACAAACTAAACTTTAAACACACATATTAAGTTACATGACCATATGTACTGGATTTTGGCTACACTTAAATAATGTGTGACAAAAAGTTTAGTGTGACCATATATGGCATTTGGTCACAGTGTTCAAGTGTGTGACATATATTTGTCACTATTTACATGTATAAAGTGACTAATGTTTCAACCTTAATTTTCATTTGCCACGCGTTTCAAATTCATATGTGGCTAAATAATTAGCAAAAGATAGCAGTCACCCTTAAATCATGTGTGACAAAATTTGACTGTATGACTTAGACACATACAAAATTACTTCATGTGACCATATATGCCATTTGGTCACAGTGTTCAAGTGTGTGACATATATTTGTCACTAGTTATATGCATATCATGACTAATGCTTCAAGCTTACTTGTATTTGTCACGCGTTCCAAATTCATATGTGGCGAAATAATCAGAAAAAAATTACCAGTTACCCTTAGCCACATAAATGTTCGAATGTGTGGCAATACAGTTCTAATGGTCACACGATCAAAATTTCATGTGTGGCTAATTAGTAAATGTTGTCTATTTTGGTACATTTAGCCACATAAATATGTGAATGTGTGGCCGTTCCATTTTTCCCATGTGCGACCAAATCCCTGATTTGTACTAGTGCTTATAAGCTTCAAGATTAATGTACTTCAGATCATCCATCTTAGCATAAAAGAGTTCCTCCACTGTACTTGAAGTTGCACCCCAGAATAGTCTTTGAAGCTGTAAACCATTATATTTCTTTTTGAAGTTGGCATAGACATGTCTTGTACATTTTCTATGCTCTGCATTAGGCAACCAATCACCAACAACATCTAATAATCCCTGTACATATGAAAATAAATGAATAAACAATCTATTTTTATAGTTGTATAATAGTTATTGGGTATAAACTTACTAACCTTATGTGTGTCTTAAAAATGATGTGTTTAAACTCCCAGTTCCTTGTGAAGATTCAGATCATGTCCATAGAGCAAGTGCAAGATCCAGACTAATTTTCAGATGTGTTTTCTACCTTTACTACAACCCAAGCAATGGGATACATCTGATTGTTGGCATCCCTACCCATTGCTGTGAGCAACTCACCTCTACCTGTATGTTACAGAAAGCAACCATCCAACCCTATTATTCTTCTACAACCATCCAACCACCCATCTTTCAAACCCTTAAAACATATGTAGAATCTCTTAAAGTAGGTACATCAGACTCACCTCTTCCACCTCAAGTATACAAGTTGATCCTGGTTGGATTTAAGAGGGGCTTGGGACTATAGTTTCATCAACCTGCCTTTAAGGTGCAAGTTACAGCTCCCTCGTGTTATAAGTGCCCTTTTCTGGCCCTTTTAGCATTGACCTAGATACATCAATTAAAACCTCTGTCTAATTTTGATCTCTCATTTTGTGTTAGGAATGAATGGTTATTTATGATGTATTAGAAAAATGGTATGCAATCCATTTGTAAGTGACAAGTGAACCAAGCTTGTAATTCCTAGAACATTTGTGATCATCATGCAGAGACTTAATTTGGAATGAGTGTTCATTGTGCATCCATGAAGCCCACAGTCTAAACCCACAAACTAGTATACTATTCTTAGCATCCATAATTTTCTTCTTTGTCCATTTTGGTAAGGTCTGATGGGTCTTAGGTGAGGTCTGAGGGGACTTACGGATGGTGAAGCTTTACTACTTCACTTCTCCCAAGATTGCTGACATCTTTCTCCTATTTTTTTTGTTTCTAGTTTGATTGGTTGGCTAAAACTGACTTTTTTCTTAATACCAGACTTAACAGACTTGCCGGTAGACTTAGTAGACTTACCAGCAGACTTAGCAGACTTACCAGCAGTCTTAGTTGACTTAGCATCTTTCTTACTAGACTTAGGAGCAGACTTAGTAGACTTGGATGACTCTGCATCTTCATCAGGAAACAAAGACTTTTTGATTTTTTTTCTTTTTGTTACTATACTTACCTGCTACACCTACCGCTTCCAAGTGTCATCTTATTCCAAGGGATTATGGGGTCATGTTTTGGATAAGTAACACCTTTTTGTGCCTTATGAATAGGGTTTATGTGAGCATCATCAGGGTCATCTAGAGCCTCACCTTCTGTTTTAGGGACTGACTCATCTAGGTAATCCCTAAACATTCCCATGTTGCCACACAGTTTGTTTAAAAATGGGTCATGAGTTGTTAAGTTCTTAATGACTACATTTTTCTCCCCTTTAGTATGAAAATCTACATCATCAAATTCCTCAATCTCATCACTGCTATAATATTCATCACTAGACCCACCACTTAAAACCCTATTAGCTTCTTCATTAATAAAGTCCATGACATCATAGTCAAAATGTTTGACATACAACTCAACAAACCATTTGTTTTCATACTCAACCCTAATAAAATCTTGAACATCACTATCTGTCTTAAGTTCTTTTATCCCTACATTCAAAGGTGTTCTAATAGGACAGTAATAAAACCTATAGACAATGCCATGAACTAGATGTTTGATAATATCACGAAAAACATCAAAGCTCATACCTTCAAAATCGATATCAGTGATTTGTTTTAAATCACCTTGTACATATCTTAAAGGGCTAGCAATGAAAATGCCATCATGGTGTAGGTTAACGGTAAACACTTGATCTGCAATTAACATAAATAATTATTAGGGTTTTCAAAAATTAGGGTTTATAAAAATTAGGTGTTTTAATCAAATTAAGAAAGGGGAAACAACAATTAAAGGAAATTAAGGACAATGTTAATGTTACCTTTGACCATCATCAATGATTTCTTTAAGTAATTGAACGATTTGGGAATTAGGGTTTCATAACTGTGGATTTTCAATGAATCGTATTTGAGTTAAATAAGTGAAGTTAACTTATTTATATACTAGGTCTACACAGTCCACGTCATTAGTCAAACTTCCTCAACGGTGAGGTGTAATTCCAACTCAAAAAAATAAATAAAGAAAAATGACGTATCGGTCATTTTAATAATTCAACCGGTAACCTGAGGGAATAATGACTAGATTGGAACAAATTTGAAAGTTACAATACCTATACTAGTAATAAAATTAGTTTGTTACCTAGATCGGTAAATTTTGGAAAGTTCGTTGGTAATATATAGACTTAACTCATAATAAAACCTATCACCTTCTGATTAGTTAAATACATAGATAGCAACTTGTAGATATTTTAGTCGTTCATGCTAACTCGTCCCGATAACTCTAGCTTTATATTAACTCATCGTTTTTATGGCCTATAAATAACAAAATATTTTCAGATAGTATATTATAAAAGCTACGGTATAAAATTCCAACGGTAGGCATATAATCTCTCTAATTTCAAACGTAAAAAATATTTTAAAAAAATATATAAACAATGATCAGTGTTTTAAAACATAAGTTGACCATATCAATTGAACCGTAAACCGGTTAGGTGGTCAGAAGTCGGTTTTTAAGCGAAAAACCCAGTTGAATCACCGATTAAATCAATTGAACCGTGACTCGACGACTTAACCAGACCAATGGCCTTTAAATAAAAACATATTTTTAAGCCGAGTTAGCTAATAAGCCCAATAATACATTCAAACAAAAGTTTTTAACTTTTTTTAATTTATGGGTAGCAATAGTCGAAAGCAGTTAAAGAAATCAGTAGCGATTATACTTTATAATGTTTCTCTGAGTAGCATTTGTAAAACGATGCCTAGACAAAATTCAAAACGTTATGTTGCAAAAAGTGACAGTTGGGGTTGAAAAAACCTTTTAAGTATAAGAGACAAAATTAAGAGATTTATGGTGTATAAAATAGGTAATAGGAAAGACACTTCTTTATGGTATGACAACCGGAGTCAAATTGGCCCTTTAAGTCAGCTTATATCTCAAAGAGACATTTATGATGCAAGACTGTACAGAGATATGAAGGTTTGTGAGATGATAAAGAATGGGAAATGGTGTTGGCCAGAAGAGTGGTATGAAAGATTCCCAATGATTACCAGCATTGATGTTTCAAAATTTAACAGTTTAACTGCTGACAAGATTATATGGAAAGACAATGATGGTGAATGGGATAAATTCTCAGTCAATGTTGCTAATACTACTCTATGTCCAGATAGACCTGATGTTCCATGGTGGAAAATGATATGATTTTCCCAAAATATCCCCAAACACTCTTTCATTCTTTGGATAGCAATCCACGAAAGATTAAGCATTCAAGATAAACTTCAAAAATAAGGTAACTTTGCTGTCAATAGATGTCCTCTATGTCTTAATGATAGTGAGGATCTTCTACATTTGTTCTTTAAGTGTGAATTTTCTTGTCAAGTATGGGAGAAAGCAAAAACCATTGCTAATATCAGGAGTTTTACTAGCAATAGGTCAGAGATTGTTCAGGAAGTGAATAACATGGGGAATGGGAATAGTATTGGAAGTGTAATTAGAAGACTTGTTTTTTCATCATGTGTCTACTCTATTGGCAAGAAAGAAACTCAAGAATCTTTAACGATGAAAGGAAAAGATGTGAGGATGTTTACAACCTTATGATTGAAACTGTAAAGTGCAAATTAATCAACATTACTGTTAAAGAAAGCTTTGCTGTGAGGAATATGGAAAGAGTTTGGGATGTCATATGCAAAAGACACCAAAATATTATAAAAGGACACTGATTTTACTAATTGATCAGTGTATGGACACCTGCATTGGCAGTTTTCATCAAAAATTCATGATCTGCATTCTTAAGGGAGTGTTTGGCACAAGTGGTCTCTTGATGTTTATAGGAAGGTTTTTGGATGAGCTCTACTGTTTTTTAAGTTTCATCTGAAATGTATTTTTCAGGCCATTACAATGGATTGGAACCTAATATCTTGGAGTTGTCCTTGGCAAGAACTTTTATTGTGATCCTTATTGGTAAATCAGATGGCCTTGGGAGTATTTATTTTCACTAATATGGGTCATATAGCTAGTTTTTTAACAAGATGATGTACCATAAGGAAGGTGTCTATCATTATGAAGGGTAAATGGTCTAGGTAAGCATTGTATGATGATTGAAATAGAGAGTGATGCAAGATGGCACTTCTTGGTCCTTTCAATACAATTGCTATGGAGGTTAAGATGGATACACATGAGGGTGGGTGTTTCCTTGCTAGTGATGCCTACATTTCTTGCTGCCTAAGTCATTATAGTGAGGAGCAACTGCTATTTTACTTTTGCAGTTTGATTGTAAGAATTGTAGCTAGTCAAGGAAGAGCCTCTGATGTAGTGTGAAAGGGTGTTATATCCTTCATAATGATGCCCTCTCTTAATATGAAAATTCCATTATGGAGGCTTAATGGTTTCTGTTATGGATAGAGAGTGGAAATGTAGTTATGAGGATATGATATTGGTGAATTAAGGTGAACATGTTTTTGTGACAAGGTTTGTGAATGTCCTGAGTTTTGGGCATTATCAGAGTTCATGGCTTTATGTCTCATCCGAGAAGTGATGTCTACCTCAGAGCAAATGATATCTGACAATTGTATTTTCTTTTATAGCTTGTATTGGTTTGGAATGCTCTATCTGTTGTTGTAAAAAGCTTTAGGCTTGTCTGAGCTTTTTCTTTAAGTTGTTATTTTGTTAGTAATTAATAAAATGTTTACCTTTCACCGAAAAAAATTCAAAACGTTATACGCCACTTACCGAACAAGTTTTATACTATATTCTATATGCTAATTAACACTAGTTACTTGCTCCAAAGCTCTTGTTGCGCGTCAAACTTGTGTACCGTTTAAGTTTCAATCTTAATACATTGATTTTTGTTGGGACGACGGATTTTATTAAATAACTAGCAAGAAATGTGACAACCATGACTTGAACAGGTTAGTCAAACTGTTAGCGTTGACTTATGTATCTGTTGCAAGGTATGATGTATGTGATTATATGAGTTTATGTGTGTTTATATGTGTTTATGTAGGAATTGGTAATCAATCTATTGAGTGTGATCATCTCAATGAGATTGGAATGGTGGAGAATTTGGTTGAATTCCTTTCGTTTACTTTTGGTGACAAGGAAATGATTTTGATGATTTAAACGTTTTCGTGATTTATCGTGTATGTATTATTACGTATATGTAATTATGTGATAGTAATATTAGAATTTTATGGGTTTTAATAGTTAGAATAGAAAGAAATGTAAATTTCTATTTTTGGAAAGTTATGTTTAATGAAAATGAAAAGTAGTTTATTTTAAAAGTCTAATTAATTGCGTTTATGCGAAAAGGTATGCGCAAATAAGCTTAGATTTTTATAAAAACTTAGGGTAATGTTAGTAATTATGTAATTTATAAATAAAAAAATAATAAAAAATATATAAATAGGGTGTAGGCCGACTAGGAAAGAAAAAAAAATAAAGCTCAATCCTACTACAACTCTAATTATGAAATTATCTACACTATATATATAAAATAAAAGAACCCAAAAATGAAATTTCCTCCTCCCTATTGAAGGTTCGGTCGACCACAAGAAGAAAAGAAGAAAAAAAATTAGGTTTTTGTTCTTGTGAAGAGAAATCAAGGTTTAGGTATGTTTTAATTAATCTTTTGTTAATTATTAATCTTTAATCATGTAATAATTATTATGATGGAATTAGGGTTTTATAAAATCTGTAAATTAATGATGTTTAATCATATTGCAATAATTAGGGTTTAATTAGGATCATATGGGTGTATTCAGATCGCGTTAAAACTTGATTTAGATTAGGGCAGAATTTAGGGTTGTGTTGTTCAGCTGATATCTCAATGATGGAAATAGCTTTTGTTAAGTTTCTGATGTCTATGATGTAGCTCAGAGAGTCTAGTTTCCATAAAATCTAGCCTCGAAAGTTTTTAAGGTCGGGAAGTCATTCAAATGTTGGTTACGAGAAAGGTTGTCAAATTAGTAAATTCGGGTCAGATTTAGGTCAGATTACGAGGTATAAACCCCCATTTAAAATTTGAATTAGGATTATCCAACCTACATGGGTTTCGTTCTATGTGTCTATTAAAAATCCCCCAAAGGAGAGCTTCTGATTTGGAGTCTAAGTATGGTTTTTAGGTCCAAACGTTTTAGTGTGCGATCAGATCCGAAACTGGGTAGTTAATAGTTTTATTTTATTTGGGGCACTTAAGAGTGGAAATAAATTAGTGGAAAAATCAAGAAGTTAGTAGACTCATGGTATTGAACCTGTGATTTTTGGTAAAATTTATAAAGCTCGGTAGGTATGGTTTAGAAAATGGTAAAGTGAGGTCAAAATTCTACATTTTTGGGTAAATTGTAAGACTTTGGAAAAGTGTGTAAACATGTTGGTTAAGGTTAGGCATGGTGTCGTGGTGACCCATGAGGGTAATTAAACACCTTATACATCCATCATATGATTGTTACAAGGGAATAAGCAATTGGCTTGGTCGCATGTAACACGTGTATGTTTTGATTGTTTAGATTTGTGCTAATGTTTGTGGAAGCTGCAAAGCATCAGGTGAGTTCCATAGCCCCTTTTTCTTATGTATTCTTGGGGTGAAAATGATGCTATGAGTATTAAATGTTTTAGTTACTGTGATAATGTGTTTTAAATAAGACATGGACTATACGTGACTATTGTATGTTATGTGCTACTTGCTATTGTGATATGGATCGTGGGATACGTTCCGTTCCCTTGTTTGTTGTGCTTGAGCGTGACCGTCTCAAGGCATTGTTGAATTGTTAATGGTGAGCGTGACCGTCTCATTGCATGTGTATGTTGTTGGAAAGTCTTCGCCTA